>PVJC01030498.1:0-24876 GCA_004026665.1 Murina feae | reverse complement strand
CTGAGAGAAACCCGTTTTGGATTTCCTTCTGATGCTAGTCTCTGGGTATCTGTGGGACCTCCGAAACTCGCCTGGAACTGGAGTTCAGAGCCGCTGGGAGCTTGTGGCTCTCTCCGGTTTGGAAAAGAACCGCGTTTCCGGTGCCAGCCCTTCCCCGAGCCCGTGCGCGCGCCTCCGTACCTCTGTACTTTGCTTCCGCCACTCCTCTGAGTCTCAGACTCTTCTCTAGTTGTAGGATTTTCACTCAGCCAGCCGTCCTGTGGGTGCGAGTGGTGTCCGTGTGTTCTTTTCGAGGTTTTTCTGAAATAGTTGTTCACAGCTGCATTTACGGTGTCTACCCTATGCCGCCATCTTGTTTCTCCAGTGTATGCTTAATTTCTAGCTGGTCCTTTTTCATATCCTCGAGGGTCTCACTAAATTTATTGGCAGTCTCTAAAATATTCTTGAAAAACATTATAACTGTGGTTTTGAACTCTATATCCAGTAATTTGCTTTCCACCATTTCTGTCATTTGTGATCTGTTTCTTTGTCTATGCATTTTGGCTGCTTCCCTGCATTGATAGAGTAGCTTTCTGTGCTAGGTGTCCTACAGTGCCCAGTGGCTCAGTCTCCTCAATTATCTGAGGTGGATACTTTTGGTGCACTGCTTTGTTGGCTTTCTGCACAGTCTTGTTGTAGCTAAGCCTTAATTGCTATTGGTATCACTGAGAGGAAATGACCTCCAAGCCACTTGGCTGTGAGAATCAGCTGTGTTTATAGTGGGAGAACTTCTATGCTGGAGACACCCTTATGGGTAAAGACTTGCTCCAGTGGGGCTTTGGTGCCCACTGAGTCTGCCCCATGAGTGTGTTCCTTATGGATCTAAGGAGTTGTAGACTGGGTGGTCTCGTCCTGACCACTGGGTTCACTGTCTCTTGGAACTCTAAGGAGGTGCTATTTTAGCTTCTGCCTGAGGTTTCCAGTCTTTTATATGCAAAAGCCTCTGCATGCAGCTTGCGTGAGGTGGGGTCTTGAGGAATCTACAGGGTGGAGAAACCAGCTATGGCTGATTCTCAGCCCTGCCCTAAGAGGCACCAGGTCGCAGTGACCCTCAGCACCACCAAGAGAAAGCCGCTCTGAAGATCCTCCTGGTGCCAGATGATGCTAGATGGTTCCAGACAGTCCAGCTCCTCCCCATATAAGTCTGAGTCCCTAGAAAGTTTCCTGGAACTGGAGTTCAGAGCTGTCAGGAGCTTGTGCCTCCCTCCAATACAAAATGCTGCCAGCCCTTTCCGTGAGCCCCTTCGCATATGCCTCTGTACCTCTGCACTTTACTTCCGCACCTCCTCTGCATCTCAGTCTCTTTCTAGTTGTAGAATTTCCACTCAGCCAGCCTTCCTGTGGGTCTGGGTGGTGTCTGTTTTTTCTTTTCGTTGTGGTTTTGAAATGGTTGTGCAAGGCAGTAATTTCTGGTGTTTCCCTATGCCGCCATCTTGGTTTCTCTACAATTATTTTTTAAAAATCTGTATTGTAAAATAGTTTATTTGCATTTTTAAACTTCAATCCTTAGCTGAAAATATGAATTCAGTATAATATTAATAAGTGTTAAAAAAAGAAAATAAAGGGTTTACATGAAAAATAATTATTCAAATTTTTGAGACATTCCTAGGAAATAATGATTTTTGATAGCAAAGTTGTGTTTAAATAGTTTCAAGTACATTCTGAGCAGTACCATTTATTACAGCTTAATTATTATAGAAACAAACAACTGATGGACTTAGTAAATTTAGTCTAAGAACTTGATGAATATGTTTATACTATGTGTAAAATGTTTACAAAATGCCCATCTTCTACACTTTTATACCAATATGAAGTGTGCTGAAAACCATTGGTGGATAAAAAGACACACAATCTTATTTTGAAGGGCTGCACTTAGGATATAGCACTGAGAGGTTTGTTCGTCATTTGAGAGGCTACAATTGTGGGAAAAAGAAAAACCAACACATGTTGATCATTCATGTGACTATATAGGATAAAAATACTCATTTACATTTTAAGTAGAAATTAACTAACTAATTAACTAACTAAGAAGGCTTCACCTACCTATCTCTAAAAGAACATAAAATCCCATCCAGAAATTGGGAAAAGTAAGCTACCAGCTTTTTCTGTAGTGCTTAGAGAATTTGAGGATAAAGGGTATTTTTTCCTATAAATGTCACCCCAGGTGTCCAGAAAGATCATAAAAAAGTAGGAACTTCTTAGGGGACAAAAGTGGGCCTTGGGCTCATGGCTTGCATCTTTATATAAACATGTAATATACCTTATTTGTTTCCTGATGTTGAGGAGAACAGAAGAAGACAGCCTTGCTAGGCCACTATCTCAGAGCCTTGCTAGGCCACTATCTCAGAGCAGCCTTGCTAGGCCACTATCTCAGAGCTTTCTCACAGCCCTGGTTTTGCTCACTCTGACAGAGTGTGAGGAAACCTCCCTTTGAAGAAAGCAATAAGCTCTCTCCATTCTGCATTGTTTATATGTGCACTCTCACTAAGGGAACCAACCACACAGAGCCACTGAGAGAGGGAACAGGGACAGCCACAGGATATTTTCAGCTACATGGTTTCAGCTCCCTGTCTGTTCAGACCTTTCAATCCATTTCTGCATTAGTGTTTTCCGTGTTAGTATTTACTGAAGGGTCAAAGCAAATGCTTGCTTGGTGAGGAGCCCTCTTTGTACCCTACAGCCACATCATGTTCTCTCCCTTCTAGTCTGAAAGCAATTAACTTTTTCTGGCTGGCAGCATTCAAAGGAACCTCTGGATGTATTTCAATCTCTGCTGTCTGCTGAAGCCTTTTTGGCACGTGCGGCTTTACATCACACAGACAGTACTACCTTTCTAATGAATTCAGCTATGAATATTTAAAGTTAAGTTCTAGAAGCTTTATATACATAGGTTTTTCTCATTTCAGGTAGACTGCTATTGGGAAAGGAAAAGGAGAGGCTATGTTTCTTCCACTTAGAACTGCTGGGCAATCCACTGATGTCTTGACCAATAACTGGACATCTATGGTGCTAGACATTATAAAAGTTTGTAGCCACAGAGATGGCTGAATCCTCAGCAGTCAAACCACCTCAGCTGTGCTTGACATGTCTATAGCACTTATGCTGGGGTTTATAAGTGTATAAACTTATGTGCAAGTAAATGTTTAACTCCAGAAAAATTATATATTATTTGTTGTATATAAAGTATATGTAAGCACAGAATTTATAAATAATAAGAAAACATGTAATATTCTTATGTAAACTTAATATAGCCAATAAGCTTTTGTTCATTTTCACTAAATTTTACATCTACACCCAACCTATAGTGGTAATTAAACCATAATTGACAAATGGTGCTGTATCTTAATTTATTGACTCTTTCTCCAACACATTTATTGTCATTAAATTTGATATGTGATAGATCCTCCCTTCCCCCAACTGGTGAGCGGAGTATGATATAACCTACAGCCTGAAAATACCTGAGTACCTAAATCATGTACCTTATATGGACCATACATTAAGCCACCAATCAGCATCCGCCAAGTACCCTAAGCCTCCAGTCCTTCCTATTCCTCCCCTCAAAAGGAGTGCTTACCTCTGTGCGGGTTGGTTACTGCTCTCCCCTTGCAAGACAGCCCCACAGGTCTTTCTCCTAATAAAGCCTGTAATACCTGTTTTTTGGCTTCCAACTGATCTTTCAATATGTAACTTGTGAAGCTACTTCTAATCTTCATATACATTAGGTTATTTAACTGAAATCTTTTTGAACTTTGGCACTACATATGTGAGATCTTCCCTTGTTTGTCAACATGAATGACTTTATTGCTGTTTCAAAATGTATCTGGGATTCATTTTAAAAGGAATGATAAGAATGATAAGACACAGAAATGACTGTCATGAAGTTTATACTCACAGATCCCCAGATGGGACATCACACAGGACCACATAGGTGTAAATGTAAAAAACAATTCACATCTGTAAACAATTTTTGTGAGTTTATTTGAGCCAATCTGTTGACAGTTGCCAGGAAGTAGAACCTCAAGGAATTGAGATAATGCTCCGAAGAATGGCAGGTTACATCTCTATTTACACATTGCAATCAAAGGAAGGGATGTAGGTGGGTTACATGAAATCCATTGGTAATAGATTAGAAAGGTGGGAGCAAAGCAGGGAATCCCCTGGGATTGGATAAAAAGTAAAATGATGGACACATACTTAAGTGGGTGCAGGAACAATTAAGATGATAACAATGAAGGAATTTTGGTATCTGTCCTGGCTCCCAGCACATTAGATTGTGCCCCAAGAGGTCCAGAAAAAGGGAAGTTACAAGTTACCCAGACATTTCAAAGGTATGTTATCATAGATGCAAAAAGACAGATAGGCTCAGTTAAGGTAAAGGTTGGCCTTGTCAGTGAAGATACCAGCTTAGGATGTAACTACCCACCATAACTGCTTTTAGTTAAAGTTTAATTTCAAACCATCCTCTGTGGTTACTTTAGGTCTCTGAGTTTGCAAGACTGCCCTACTGGCTTTACCTGAGCTTGTCAGGTTAGCATGTGGCTCCTTTTGTCTACATAGGAAAGCACCAAGGTCAGGGAGGAGACAGAGGGAGAGAGGGGAAAATGTAGACAAAAGCCTTAACTGTGGTTTCCATAGAAAGGAATGGGTCAGGCAAGGTAAACAGACTTTGAAGTGGCTAGTTTGAGTAACTTTGTTGCAGAAGACCAATAAAAACCAAGCGACGCTTTAAAGAAAAAGAGGGACACTGTTTAATACACCGGGCAGACTCAGGGAATAACTTTCCAAATCTGAGTAAAGAAACATTCAGGGGCCTTCTCTTTACATCTCCCTGTGGTCTTTGTCCTGCAAATTTGGGACTATGCTTCTGGTCCTTTTTGCGGGCCTTGCAAGTAGGCCCCAGGTGTTGGGGATCTCCATGCCATATTTGATGGTTTGGCCTGGTGCCAGCGTTAATAATCCTCCCTCCGAGGCAGTGCACTGTTCACAGTTTTATGTCCTATGTAACAGGTTCTGCAAGACCAGTTTCTGGGAAGGAGGTAGTGACTTGACTTAATTATAGGTTATCAAGAACGTACACTGAGCTTGCTGGCATGGATTTCAATTGCTAGCCCCCCAAATATCAGGGTCACATTGAAATTAGCTCTTTTTAGCCTTCTCAATTTCAGCAGGCTCTGGACATAGAGGCTATCATTAGTTGTGTGGTACATATTCCTCTTGGTCCCTCTGCCTCCTATCCCACCCTGGTGCTTCCTCATGTGACCCTTCATGACATAGTGTATCCCATCCTTTTGAGATCTGAGTATAACAAACTATCTTCTCAATGGCCTAGCTATCTTACCTAATAATAGACAAACGTGTAAATTGACCATCCCTTCGCTATCAGGAGAGTATGCAAATCAACCCAACAAATATGGTGGTTAATTTGCATATGTAGGCATAAAGCAGAGGAGTGGGAGCAGCGAAGACTGTAGGCTTTGGCCCCGGATCAGCCAAGACCACAGGCCCTGGAGCCCAAGTGGCCAAGACCAGATTCCCCAGGGCCGGAGTGGCCAAGACCATCCTGCCTGGGTCCCAGGTGTTGGAGGAAACCAGTGCTGGCAGCCAGGGGAAGGGAAAGCCTATAGCATGAATCTTTTTGTGCAATGGGCATCTAGTCTAATCTAATAAAAGAGCAATATGATAATTACGTCACTCCACTACATCCCAAGCCACGCCCACCAGCCAATCAGAGTGACTATATGCAAATGAACCCAACCAAGATGGCGGTTGGCAGCCACAGAGCTAGAACAAACAGGAGGCTTCTGTTGCACCAGCGATGGAAGCTGCCTGCCTAGGCAGCCTGTGGCCTCTGCTTAAGGCAACAAAGTTTCAATTATAGAAGATAAATAAACCCCAGATCCCTGCTTCCAGCCAGCCTTGCTGGGAACTTAGGTTGCTGGGGGCTGTGTGGCCAGCCTGCAAACAGACATTAGCCCCTCACCCAAGCTGGCCAGACACCCCAGCAGGGACCCCACCCTGAAGTGGCTGTGGCAAGCCTGCAAACAGCCATCAGCCCATCACCCAGGCACTCCAGGGGGGGGACACACATCCTAAGGGGCTGTGGCCAGCCTGCAAATAGCCATCAGCCACTCACCCAGGCTGGCCAGGAATCCCAGCAGGGACCTCTACCCTGAATGGGGTGTGGCCAGTCTGAAAACGGCCCTCAACCCCTCACCCAGGCTGGTCAGGAACCCCAGTGGGACCACCACTATGATCTGGGACAAACCAGCTGGCCCCAACCCATGCACCAGACTCTATCCTATATAATAGAAGGGTAATATGCAAATTGCATATTACTAACAGCAGAACGACTGGGAATGACTGGTCACTATGACACACACTGACCAAGAGGGGGCAGACGCTCAATGCAAGAGCTGCTCCTGGTGATCAGTGCAGTCCCACAGAGGGAGCTCTGCTCAGCCACAAGCCAGGCTGATGGCTGCCAGTACAGCAGTGGTAGTGGGAGCCTCTGCTGCCTCCTTAGCAGTGCACTAAGGATGTTCGACTGCAGCTTAGGCCTGATCACCCAGGGAGAGAGCTTAAGCCAGCAGGTGGACATCCCCTGAGGGGTCCCAGATTGCTAGAGGCCACAGGCCAGGCTGAGGGACACCCTTCCCTGCCAAGTGCACAAATTTTTGTGCACTGGGCCTCTAGTATCTAAATAATAATAAAACCTATATTTTAAAACAAATAGGCAAGAGCTGTTCATCTATTTAGAACTAAAATGGACTAACGGACTGCTTCTGCATTGTCACTAGGTTGTCATTGATAAGGATCCTGCAAATTTATGGTGTTGACTGAGCTTCCACAAAGGCAAGTCCTAGGTGTATTCCAGAGGTCTGCTCGAAAATGGAGAATAATAAGCATCCACTTGAAGAATTGTTTTGTGGGAAGTCTGGTGCTGCTTGGGCCTCTGGAGTTGATTATATGCCAAAGGAAAGCTCAATAAACCAGGGGGGAAATCCCAGCAACACTCAAGAAAATTGTCACAGGGCTTAAATGGTCAAAAATCTGTAACTGAGTCAATAACTTTATCTAAAAATAATCCTCATTTCTGAGCAAGCTTGTGACATTTGATATATTATGATAAAAGAAATGTCACCACAACTATCTTTGTTTGATATATGAAGAAACATATATCTTAAGGAGGTGGATGAACTAATCCACACAACCAGCAAATGGGAAACTGAGCATTTCAACTTTTGGTACCTTGATTCCAAAGCCCATGTGCTTTTTCTTACATCTCTATTGCTTGGAAGAGATTGTAAATATATCTTATGAATTTGACATAAAATATGATATTTAAAGTTTTTTTTATTGTTGACAGTATTACACGTTTTCTATTCTCCCCTTCCATTTGCCCTCTGCCACCCTGCTCCCACCCCACCCCAGGCCTTCACCACATTATTGTCTGTGTCCATGGCTATGCTTATCCTCCTATATAATAATGAAGTAATATGTAAATTGATTGCCATGCCCTCACACACAATGGCCACCCCATGTGGTCACAGTGACAGCTTCCGTGTCATCACAAGATGGCTGCTCCCATGTGGTCACAAGATGGTCACGCCTATGTGGTCACTAGATAGCCACCCCCATGTCATCACTAGATGGCTGCCACAAGATGGTCAGCAGGGGAGGGCAGTTGTGGGTGACCAGGCCTGCAGGAGAGGGCAATTGGGTCATCTAGGCCTGCAGGGGAGGGCAGTTAGGGGTAATCAGGCTGGCAGGGGAGCAGTTAGGGGGTAATCAGGCTGGTAGGCAGAAGCAGTTAGGGGCAGGCAGGCAGGCAGGCTAGTGGTTGGGAGCCAGCAGTACTGGATTGTGGGTGGGATTTCTGACTGCCCATTTACACATGATCCTAAACGGGCAGTCAGACATCCCCTGAGGGTTCCCAGATTGGAGAGGATGCAGGCTGGGCTGAGGGACACCCTCCCCCACCCCCAGTGCATGAATTTCATGCACTGGACCTCTAGTCCATATATATAATTTAATAAAAGAATAATATGCAAATTGACCCTCACTCCATTAACCTAAACCATGCCCACCAGCAAAGCCATGCTCACCAGCCAATCAGAGCTGCTGTATGCAAATTAACCCAGCCAAGATGGCAGCCAGTAGCCATGGAGCTAGAGCAAACAGGAGGCTTCCGTTGCATCAGCGATGGAAGAACTGCCTGCCTAGACTGGCTGTGGCCTTCTGCTCAAAGCAACAAAGTTTCAATTATAGAAGATAAATAAACCCCAGAAACCTGATTCCAGCCAGTCTTACTGGGACGTTGGGTCACTGGGAGCTCTGGCCAGCCTGCAAACAGCCCTTAGCGCCTTACTCAGGCTGGCCAGGCACCTCAGGGTGGGGACACCCACTTTGAAGGGACTGTGTCCAGCCTGCAAACAGCCATCAGCCCCTCACCCAGGCTGGCCAGGCACCCCAGGGGGGATCCTACCCTGAAGGAGCTGTGGCTAACCTGCAAACAGCCATCAGCCACTCATCCAGGCTGGCTAGGCACTCCAGCAGGACTCCCTCCCTAAAGGGGATGTGGCAAGCCTGAAAACAACCCTCAGCCCCTCACGCAGGCTGACCAGGCATGCCAGTGGAATCCCCACCCTGATCCGGGACACCCTCCAGGCCAAACCAGCCAGCCCCCACCCATGAACAGGGCCTCTATCCTATGTAATAAAAGGGTAATATGCAAATTGACCCTAACAGCAGAACGACTGGGAATGACTGGTCACTCTGACCCACACTGATCACCAGGGGGCAGACCCTCAATGCAGGAGCTGCCCCTGGTGGTAAATGCACTCCCACAGGGGGAGCTCTGCTCAGCCACAAGCCAGGCTGACAGCTGCCAGTACAGTGGTGGTAGTGGGAACCTCTCCTGACTCCTCAGCAGTGCTAAGGGTGTCCAACTGCAGCTTAGGCCTGTTCCCCACTGGCAAGTGGACATCCCCCGAGGGCTTCTGGGCTGCCAGAGGGATATCTGACTGCCAGCTTAGGCCTAATCACCTGGGGAGCGGGCATAAGCCAGCAGGTGGACATCCCTTTAGGGGTCCCAGACTGCAAGAGGGTATAGGCCAGGCTGAGGGACCCTCCTGAGTACACCAGGCCTCTAGTATATATATATATATAAAAGCCTAAGTGACCATCCATCTGTCTGACTGGTAGCTATGATGCACAATGACCACCACCAGGGGGCAGACACTTAACTCAGGAGCTGCTGAGTTGTGGTGACTTGTCAGCTGTAGTTCTTAGGTGTCACACCAAGAACCAGAGAGGTGGGAGCCAGATTTCTGGGGTGCATCAACTGAGAATTGCCCTCTTGCAATCCGGGACCCCTCTGCAGCCCAATCCCTGCAGGCCAGGTTAAGGAACACCACCTGTGCACAAATCCATGCACCAGGCCTCTAGTATTCATATAAGTTCTTTGGTTAGTCTCTTCCTGTACCCCAACCCCTTCCCTCTGAGATCTGTCAGTCTATTCCATGCTTCTGTGCCTCTGAACCTATTTTGTTCATCAGTTTATTTTGTTCATCTTATAAGTGAGTTCATATGATATTTGTCTTTCTCTGACTGGTTTATTTGCTTAGCATGATAATCTCTAGGTCCAACCATGCTGTCACAAGAGGAAAGAGATCCTTCTATTTTGCAGCTGCATAGTATTTCATTGTGTAAATGTATCACAGCTTTTGCCCTGGCTGGTATTATTTTATTTATTTATTTATTTATTTATTTATTTATTTATTTGAGATAATGTAAGGTTTTCTTTAAATGGCCCAAAATGGATGTAACATATATTCTCAATTATGCAAAGCAAACAGAAAATAAAAGGATGTTATACAATAAGTTCCATATAAAGATAAGGAATTTCTATATCTTGCACAACCTGGTGTAATGCATTTTCAAAGGCACACATAAAATAATTGCAGAATAAACAAAACTGCAGGAAAATTGTGCAGTGAACAATAAGCCAAAAATATAATGTGCCAATTATATGCCAAATCTTTTTCTTTTTTTTTTTTTGTACTGATTGTGTATGAATTTCATGTACCGGGCCTCTGGTATGCATATAAGATCTTTGGTTAACATCTTCCTACCCAACATCCCCCCTTCCCTCTGAGATTATCAATCTGTTCTGTTTTCATGCCTCTGGTACAATTTTATTCATCAGTTTATTTTGTTCATTAGATTCCTTATTTGTTTCTTTTGAATTTTAGATTCAATTGTCGATAGATATGTATTTATTGCCACTTTATTGTTCATATTTTGTATCTTTTTTCTTCTCCTTCTCCTCCTCCTTCTTCTTATTCTGCTTAAAGCATACCCTTCAACAGTTCATGTAATACCCATTTGGTGGTGATGAACTCCTTTAGCTTTTTCTTGTCTAGGAAGCTCTTTATCTGACCTTCAATTCTAAATGATAGCTTTGCTGTATAAAGTAATCTTGGTTGAGGGCCCTTCTATTCATCACTTTGAATATTTCTTCTGGCCTGCAAAGTTGAGAAATCAGCTGACAATTGTATAGGTGCTCCCTTGTAGGTAATTAACTGTTTTTCTCTTACTGCTTTTAAGATTCTCTCTTTGTTTTTAACACTTTAATTATGATGTGTCTTGATCTCTTTGGTTCATTTTAATTGGACCTCTCAGGTTTCCTAGACTTGTAAGTCTATTTCTTTCACCAGGTAGGGGAGGTTTTCTGTTATTATTTCTTCAAATAGGTTTTCAATATCTTGCTCTCTCTCTTCTCCTTCTGGCACAACCATAATACAAATGGTATGTTTAAGTTGTCCCAAAGGCTCCTTACACTATCTTCATATTTTTGGATTTTTTCTTCATTTTGCTCTTCTGATTATTTTTTGCTTCTTCATATTCCAACTCATTGATTTGATTCTCAGAATCCCCTACTCTACTGTTGAGTCCCTGTAGATTATTCTTTATTCAGTAAGTGTAAGTTTAATTTCTGACAGGTCCTTTTCCATGTCTTTGAACTTCTCATTGAGATCCTTGAAAGTCTCACCAAGCCTGCTGAAGCTCTCATTAAGATCCTTGACCAACCTTACAACCATTGTTTTGAACTCTGTATTTAATAGTTTGCTTGCTTCCATTTAGTTTATTTATTTTTCTGGAGATTTCTTCTGTTCTTTCATTTGTGACATTTTTCTTTATCTTCATATTTTGGCTGCTTCCCTGTTTGTTTCTATGTATTCATTAGAGCTGCTATGTCTCCTGGAATTGGTAGAGTGGTTTTGTGTATTAAGTGTCCTGTAGAGCCCAGTAGCTCAGCCTCCCCAATCATCTGAGCTGGGAGCTCTAGGTGTGCCCCTGTGTGGGCTGTGTGCACAGTCATATACTTAAGCTTTGATTGCTGTTAGTGTCACTTAGAGGAGTTGACCTCAACACCAGTTGGGTGTAAGGACCAGCAGCATCTATAATGGAAGAGTTGGAATGCAAGAGACATCCCAGTGGAGCAGGACTTGCTTCAGTGGGGCTTTGGTGCTCACTGGGTCTGCCCCTTGAATGTGTCATTTGTGGATGTATACAGCTGTAATGTAGTATGTCTGAAGCTGTCCACCAGGTGCACTGGTGCTGGAGTCTCCTAGGAGGTGCAAAGTCAACCACTGCCTGGAGCCACATGGCAGAAGCTTCAGATCAATCAGCAGATGACTGCTGCTTGTGTTGGGCTTGGAAGTGCCTAGATGAGGCCAAGCTATAAACTAAGGCATGCTGGTGCTAGTGCCAGGTCTTGGGCCTCTTATTGATAGGAATGTGGCATGCTGATGTGCTAGCTAGCTGCTGCTTGTTTGAGAGATTTTAGGAAAGTTTGAAGCCTGAGCCAGAACAGGTTGTTCAAACAGAAAAGCTGCTGCAAACAGCTTGGGTGGGGGCAGTCTTGATGTACTTTTTTCTTTACTCCTCTAGTTGTAGGACTTCTATTCAGCCAGATTTAAGGAGTGATGGCTGTATTTTACTTGTAATTTTTATGTGGTTGTGGGAGGTGGTGAGTACCAACATTTATCTATGCTGTCATCTTGATTCTCCTTCTTCAGTAAATATTTCTTTTTTTGTTGTTAATCCTCACTCAAGAATATTTTTCCATTGATTTTTAGAGAGAGTGGAAGGTGTAGGTAGAGCACAGGAGGCTTATCTTGGTGCAGTGGCTGATGCAATGCTATGAGCACACTCCAGCAATTCAGATCTTTCTGGCAAACCAGGAACATGGCAATGCCTGCCTGAGCCCCTCCTAGAGCCATGTACACAGTACCCCGACCTTCATGCTCATTGGCTCCCTAAGAAGACATGACGTTCCATGATTGGCCACCTCTGCTATATATACTGCTGTACTTTCTCAATAAAATTAGACCTGCGTCACAAAATCTGGTCTCCGGAGTTGTGCATACAAGCATCCTAGTGCTTAGGGGCTCCGTTGTCCTCATCCCTGGGAGACCCCCTGCTTCAGAAGGGAGGGAGACAGAGAGAGATAAACATCAATGTGTGAGAGACACATCAATTGGTTGCCTCCAGCACATGCCCTAACCAGAGCCAGAAATTGAGCCTGCAACTGAGTTATGTGCCCTTGACTAGAATCTGTAGTCTGTGGGCCAAAGCTCTATCCACTGAGCCAAACCAGCTAGGGCCAGCAAATATTTCTTAAATGAATGAGAGAACAAACAAAATAAACAGATATTAAATAGTTGCCTTAGATTCTTTTGCAAGCAGATACAAATTTTCAATAAACTAAATAATTTATTATAAAGTTGACAGCTCTTAAAGAGTTTATCTAACATAATAAAAGAGTAATATGCAAATTGACCATTACCCGAGACACCTAAGCCATGCCCACCAGCCAAGCCACGCTTCCCAGCCAACCAGAGTGGCTGAATGCAAATTAGATGGAGGCCGGCAGCCATGGAGCTAGAGCAAACCAGAGGCTTCTGTTACAACTGCCTGCCTAGGTTGGCTGAGCCTCTGCTCACGGCCATGCCCACCAGCCAATAAGAGCGGCTGTATGCAAATTAACCCAGCCAAGATGGAGGCTGGCAGGGTGGCTCTACACTGGGAGCCTCCGCGGCCGGCATAGCTGTGCCAGGTGTGTCAGCTCAGTGGGGGGGGGTCCAGCCTGGGGCCTCTTTGGGGCATCCAGGACTGCCCGTCCCGGGTCCACTGCCTGGCTCCGTCCCCCAGGGGTCTCCACCAGGCTTGCGAGAGAGTGGGTCCTCCACGGGGCTTGCAGGAGCAGCCATCCTGGGTCCACTGCCTGGCTCCGCCCCCTGGGGGCCTCTGCAGGGCATTTGGGAGCACAGGGGCCTCTGTGGGGCATGCAGGAGTAGCTGTCCTGGGTCTGCTGCCTGGCTTTGCCCACCCCCCCGGGGGCCTCCACGGGGCATCCAGGAGCACCCGTCCAGGGTCCGCTGCCTTCATCTGCCCCCCAGGGGCCTCCACAGGGCGTATGGAGCATCTGCTGCACAGTGCAGAGAATCTGAAGCCAGTCCACTACCCGGCTCCACCCCAGGTGTGTTTGCTCAGCAGCAGGGCCCCACCGAGGGATCCTGCACCAGCGTCCACCCCTGGCTGGCCACCGAGCTCTGTGCCAGGTGTGTCCCCTCAGCAGTGGGGGCCCACCAGGCGTGTGCAATCGTGGGCCCTCCAGTGGGAAACATCCAGGCCTGCACTTACCAGCCCTCCCACCCCCCAGTGCATGAACCCTGAAGGGGCTATGAGCAGCCTGAAAATGGCCCTCAATCCCTCACCCAGGCTGGCCAGGCACGCCAGCAGGTGGACATCTCCCCTGAGGTGTCCCAGACTGCAAGAGGGCACAGGCAGGGCTGAGGGACCCCCACCCCCCGAGTGCACAAAATTTTGTGCACCAGGCCCCTAGTTTGGATATAAATACAAACACACACACACACATGCACATAGTACCAATCCTAAATACTCACAGGTAGAAGGGATTTGTATTGGCCAGTTGGAGAGTGTGTGTTTTTACAGGTTCCACAGCTATTAACATATCTTGTTCTATAGCCATAGGAAGAACAGAATATCCACAGTAATCTATATGTTCTCCTATTATTGACTTTTCCTGGTGCTCGAACTTAAAACTTGGGAATGGATCCAAACTTAGAATTAAATATCTCCTTTAGCTTCAGCAATCTGGAATGTTCTGCCACCTAGACTCGACACGTGGCAGCACCCTTTGTGGCTATATTTTGCTGGACCCTTCTTCCTTCAGCAGCTTCAGCTGGTACAGAAAGGCTCCCAACGTAATCACAAGACCGCTGCTTTAGGAGCCCTGGCTGGTGTTATTAAGTTGTTAGAGCACTATCCCATGTACTGAAGATTTGCAGGTTTGATTCTTGGTTAAGAGCATGTTCCTGGGTTGAAGATTAGAGCCTTAGCCCAGGTCTAGGTGTGTGCAGGAGGCAACCAATCGATGTGCCTTTCTCATATCAGTGTTTCTCCTCTCTCTCTCTCTCTCTCTCTCTCTCTCTCTCTCTCTCTCTCTTGCTTTCTCTTACTCCTCTATCCTTCCTTTTCACTCTCTCTAAAAAAATCAATGGAAAAATACTCTCTGGTGGGGATAAACAACAACAACAACAACAACAACAACAACAACAAAAGTACCACAGCTTTTTTTATCCACTTATTTACTAGTGGGCACTTGGACTGTTTCCAGATCTTAGCTATTGTAAATAATGCTGCTATGAATACAAGGTGCATATATCCTTTATGATTGGTGTTTCAGGATTCCTAAGATATATCCCCAGAAGTGGAATTGCTGGGTCAAAAGGCCATTTCATTTTTAACTGTTTGAGGAAACTCCATACTGTTCTCCATAATGGCTGCATTAGTCTACATTCCCACCAGCATTGTACTAGGGTTCCCTTTTCTTCAGATCCTCACTAATACTTGTTTGTTGATTTATTGATGGTAGCATTCTGGCAGGTGTGAGGTGATAACTCATTGTAGTTTTAATGTGCATTTCTCTGATGATTAGTGATGTTGAGCATGTTTTTCTATATCTATTGGCCATCTGTATGTCATCTTTCGAGAAGTATCTATTCAGGTCTTTTGTCCATTTTAATTTCAACCATAAAGATTTAATTAAAAAAAGAGAATATAAGAAAATTGTTAGAATCTAAGGATAGGAAAGGATTTTTTAAAAAACAAAATTTCAAAAACAAAGTCTAAAGCAAAAAAGGGGAAAGATGAGTTTGAACATATGAAAATAACAACAAAGAATATCATGGGCACAGTTAATACAGATGGTAGAATGGGAGATTTTTGCAATGACCAGGATGGACAAAGGACAGATATGTAGAACATACAAGGAATTCTTATATATCAACAAGAATAAGACATTGGCCCAACTGGCATGTCTCAGTGGTTGAGCATTGACATAAGAACCAGGAAGTCATGGTTCGATTCACAGTCAGGGCACATGTCCGGGTTGTGGGTTCGATCCCCAGTGTGGAGCATGCAGGAGGCAACTGATCAATGATTCTCTCTCATCCTTGGTGTTTCTATCTCCCTCTCCCTTCCTCTCTGAACTCAATAAATATATATATAAAAGAATATATATATAAAAGAATATATATATAAGAATATATATAAAAGAATATATATAAAAGAATTTAATATATATATATTAAAAAGAATAAGATATCAGCCCTAAAGGAATATATGAGCAGGCAATTTACAAAAGAGGGAATCCAAAAAGCTAACAAGTATATGAAGAAGTGCTTAATTATTAGTAAGTTGAAACATGCAAATTAAAATTAAAACAGCAATGAGATTTTACTTCACTCCTAATATACTGCCAACTACTAGGAAGCTGGATAATGCCATGTGAGAATAGTTGACTATGAGGGCAGGGGATGAGGAAATAGGTATGGGATATGATGATAAAGAATCAACCAATCAGACTATTCTGATGTCTTCATAGCATTTATTACAACCAGAAGGTCTGGAGCCAGATTACCTGGATTCAAATCCCAGCTCCACCATTTACTAGATGTTGGTTACCCATTGTGTCTTAGTTTCCCATTATAAAGTGGAGATAAAAATACCATCTATGTCACATGGTTGTTGGCAGGATTAGAGTTACCGTATTTTCTGGCATGTAAGACGACCTTTTAACCCAGGAAAATATAAAAAATCTTCTCAAATAATGAGAAGGCTAGTGAGAGAAGTGACCCAACTACCTTCTCTACTTTCTCCCTTTACCACTTCTACCATTTCAGCAGTTTTGTCTCGACTTTTGAGAAGGTTTTCCTGGGTTAAAAAGTCGTCTTATAAGCCAGAAAATATGGTATACATAAATCTTCTATCAGAGAGTAAGTACTCTAATTTTTTGTTGTGTTCTTGTTACTTTATTGTTTATGTGTTTAATGTCTAACCCCACCCTACATCTAAATAAAAAAAAACACGACAGTTTCCTGTTGTTTCTAAGTTTTCCTTGTATCTTGACATAAAAAACAGTGCCTGAACCCTGGCTGGTGTGGCTCAGTTGGTTGGGCATTGTCTCCAGGTTTGCTGGTTCCATTCCTGGTCAGGGAACATGACCAGGCTTCAGACTAAATTCCTGGTGGGGGGCATGCTGGAGGCAGCAGATCTATATTTCCCTCACATCAATGTTTCTCTCCCTCTCCTTTCATCTCTCTAAAAATAAATTTAAAAATCTTTAAAAATAAACAAACAAAAAAAAACACCAAAAACAGTGCCTGATACAGATCAGGCCCTCAACAAATTTTTATTGAGGGGAAGGTGAAGGTGGTTGAGGATGAAGCTGGTGGGGTATGGTCCCCACCCAACCTCCTTGAAGCCTTTGCCCTAGCTATCTAGGATCACTCATTTGAAAGAAGTCATGAAACAGGTCTGAGAAGGAGACCCTAGCATCAGAATCAGGTTCTTTTTCACTCCTCAGCCATGTTCCATCTCCCAACCTCTGAAGCTTCTACAATAGGACTGCCAGCTCGGATTCTGGACCTGCCCTGGGCTCTTTCCTGTCCATTTTTAAAATGATTTCCTTGTCTTCCATTTGTTGAGTTGCACGAGTACTTTATATATTTTGGAAATTAACTCCTTATGAGATGTATCCTTGACAAATATGTTCTCCTATGCAGTGGATTCCTTTTTCATTTTGAGGATGGTTTCTTTTGCTGTGCATTGCTTTTTGTTTTGATGTAATCCCATTTGTTTCTTTTTCTTTGTTTCTCTTGCCCTAGAATATGTATCAGGGAAAATTCTGCTACCTGAGATGTCTGTGCTTTTTACTGCCTATGTTTTCTTCTAGAATTTTTATGGTTTCATGAGTTACATTTAAGTTTTTTGTTGTTTTGAGTGTACTCTTGTATATGGTATAAGTTGGTGGGTCTTGTTGCATTTTTTGCATGTTTCTGTCCAGTTTTCCCAGCACCATTTATTGATGAGACTGTTTTTACTCCATTGTATGTTCTTTCCTTTGTCAAATATTAATTAACCAAATATGTGTAGGTTGATTTCTGAGCTCTCTATTCTGTTCCATTGATCCTTATGCCTGTTTTTGTGCCAGTACCAGATTGTTTTGTTTACAATGGCATTGTAGTATAGTTTGATATCTGATATTGCGATCCCTCCAACTTTGTTCTTCTTTCTCTAGATTGCTGTGGTTATTCTGGGTCATTTTTGGTTCCATATATTTTTAGAATATTTTTTCTGATCTTTGTACTATACTGATTATATTTGAATAGGGATTGCAATGAATCTATAGATTACTTTAATATATATGGACATTTTAATAATGTTAATTCTTCCAATCCATGAAGACAGTATATGCTTTCACTTGTTTGTATCTTCCACTATTTCTTTATTTTTAAACTATAGGCCCAGTGCACAAAAATTTGTGCACTCAGGAGGTCTCTCAGCCCAGCCTGTGCCCTCTCCCTGGGAGATCGAGCCTAAGCTGGCAGTCAGACATCCTCTGATAGCCTGGGAGCCCTTGGGGGATGTCCACTTGCCAGTGGGGAACAGGCCTAAGCTGCAGTTGGACATCCTTAGCATTGCTGAGGAGGCAGGAGAGGCTCCCTCCACCACCGCTGTGCTGGCTTGTGGCTGAGCAGAGCTCCCCCTGTGGGAGTGCACTGACCACCAGGGGCAGCTCCTGCATTGAGCATCAGCTCCCTGGTGATCAGTATGTGTCATAGTGACCAGTCATTCCCAGTTGTTCTGCTGTTAGAGTCAATTTGCATATTACCCTTTTATTACATAGGAGCATGGGTGGGGGCTGGTTGGTTTGCCCTGAAGGGTGTCCCAGATCAGGGTTGGGATCTCTGCTGGAATGCCTGGTCAGCCTGGGTGAGGGGCTGATGGCTGTTTGCAGGTTGGCCACAGTCCCTTCAGGGTGGGGGTCCCACTGGGGTGCCTGGGTAAGGGGCTGAGGGTCATTTTCAGGCTGGCTGCACCACCATCAGGGGTCCAGCTGGGGTGCCTGGTCAGTCTGGGTGAGGGGCTGATGGCTGTTTGCAGGCTGGCCATGGCCCCCAGCAACCTAAGCTCCCAGTGAGGCTGGCTGGAAGCAGGTATCTGGGATTTATTTATCTTCTATAATTGAAACTGTGTTGCCTTGATAGGAGGCCACAGCAGGCCAGGGCAGGCGGGAAGCTTGGCTTCCTCCATCGCTGGGGCAACCAAGCCTACTGCTTGCTCCAGCTCCATGGCTGCCGGACACAATCTTGGTTGGGTTAATTTGCATATAGTTGCTCTTATTGGCTGGTGGGCATGACTTGGATGTAGCAGAGTGACACCAATTTGTATGTTTCTCTTTTGTTAGTGTAGATGTAGTATATTTTTCTTCATACAGGTTATTTATTTTTTATTTTTTGAATCATATATGAGTGTTTATTTCAATATTGCCAGCAGTATAAGAGAGCAACAGGTCATCCACAAGAATACACTCTGCCCCTCGCCCCCCCCCCATAAACCTACTGCTTATATAGGGTAGGACAAAGATTGCATGGGGAAGTGGGGGTTACAGGCATAAGGAAGCAGGATACTGGGTGGCACCCCATTATTTGGGCAACAAGGTTGTTAATCTTTTCATGATAATAGGCAGATATTGAATGAGAATGGTTCTAAGATTGATTCTGATGTCCAAGGTTGACTCCCAGTTCGTAAGGGCATACAACTCTCTGCCAGGTGAGAATGTCCTTTCTTTAACTAACACAAGACAATCATGTTAACAGAGCATGATTGATATTTCTCGTAATCATAGCTAGTCCCCAATATTCTGTTTTTGCCCTAACATTTCCCCACTGCTGTTGTGGCAGAATGCATGGGAGAATGAACAGCCAGTACTCTGAGGGAGGAAAGTTTAACCTTTATTTCACAGATCTGCTAGTCCAGGGGAATTCCAGATCCAAAGCCTGAACTGACCTTGTGGGGAGGCTCTGACCTGTAAAGGTCCTCCTATGGTGGGCCCCTGAGAGTCCCCGCAGCTCTGCCCAAGTCAGCTGTGGCAGGGCCCTGGGGTTAGGCTCTGCAGCTCTGCCCAAGTCAGTCAGAGTGGGGAAGTAAGACCGCAGTTTTAACCAGATACTTACTGAACTAGTTTGCAAGCCTTCCTCTCCCCCACCCCATTTTCCTTTTCACTGCTATTTCTATCATCTCATATCTATGAGATTAGTTTTAGATTAAAAGTCTCATCCTGCTGAACTGCATTGAAAGCAGTTCCCAGGGATGTTTTCTATTTACTGAGAATTGTCAGAAATATTAAAACAGCACACTACTTGAAATTACTCACAACCATATTTATGCTTCAACAGCAAATAATCTATTGCTGCCCAATTTTCTAGAACTGCCTCCCTGACCTGGCTCAGCTCTTGAGTTATCCCATGTATAGGGCTTTAGGGCTTTTACCATGCTACAAGCCTATCCAGTCACTTCTACATTAAGGTAGCTTACCATTACCAGCATAACAAAAATGATCAAAGCAATACATTCAGTAGGACCCCACAGGTGTAGATTGTCATTTCAGTCTGGTGCCATGGCCTTGAGAAAGTCTCTTTTGGTTCAGACTCTGAGTACAGGTTTTTTACATCCTTGCCTAAGTTTATTCCTAGGTATCTTATTTTTTTTTGTTGTTTCAATGGCAAATTAATTTTTTTTAAGTTTCTCTTTCTGAGAGCTCATTATTGGTGAATTAAAATGCCATTGATTTCTGGATGTTAATTTTGTATACTGCTACATTGCCAAATTCATTTATTAAATATAGTAGTATTTTGATGGAGTGTTTAGGGTTTTCTAAGTACAATATCATGTCATTATGAATAATGACAGTTTTACTTCCCTCTTTCCAATTTGGATGCCTTTTATTTTGTACTAGGGGCCTGGTGCACAAAAATTTGTGCACTTGGGGATCCCTCAGCCAGGCCTGTGCCCTCTCGCAGTCTGGGACCCCTCGGGGGATGTCCACCTGCTGGTGTGCCTGGCCAGCCTGGGTGAGGGGCTGGTGGCTGTTTGCAGCAAGGCTGGATGGGATTTATTTAACTTCTAAAGTTGAAACTTTGTTGCTTTAACTGGAGCCCAGGTCAGGTTGCCCCTGACAATCTAGGCTCCCAGTGCTTCCTTTAGCTCAAAGTGGGAAGCAGGTAACTGAAGTTTGTTTATCTTCTATAATTGAAGCTTTGTTGTCGTGAGCGGAGGCCATAGCCAGCCCAGGCAGACAGGAATCTTAGCTTCCTCCATCGCTGGGGCAAGCCTCCTGCTTATTCCAGCTCAGGCTGCCCACAGCTCCCATTGACCCAATGTCCCAGTGAGTCTGGCTGGAATCAGGTTTCTAGGGTTTATATATCTTCTATAATTGAAACATTGTTGCTTTGAGCAGAGGCCCAGCAGTTCTAATGGAAGCCTCCTGCTTATTCCAGCTCCATGGCTGCCGGTCCATTGGCTGTGTTAATTTGCATATAGCTGCTCTGATTGGCTGGCGGGCGTGGCTTTGCTGGCGGGCGTGGCTTTGCTGGTGGGCGTGGCTTATGGGTCTTGGAGTGAGGGTCAATTTGCATATTACTCTTTTATTAGATTAGATTTTTGTCTAATCACTGTGGCTAGGACTTCCATTATCCTATATTATAAAGAGGTAATATGCAAATTGACCAACATGCCCTTGCACAAGATGACTTCCCCATGTGGTCAAAGATGGCTGCCACAAGATGGCCAGCAGTGGAAGGTAGTTGTGGGTGATTAGGCCAGCAGGGGAGGGCAGTTAGGGGCAACCAGGTCAGCAGGGAAGTTGGGGGTGATTGCGGTGGCAGGGGAGCAGTTAGGCATTAATCAGGCTGGCAGGGGAGTGATTAGGGTTCCATGATTGAGTTTTGGAAGATTGTAGGTTTCTAAGAATTTGTTCATTTAGCCCATGTTGCCCATTTTATTGGCATAGTATTTTCTTGCAATCTTTTGTATTTTTGTGGTGTCTGTTGTTACTTCAATCTCTTTTATTTCTGATTTATTTATTTGGTTCCTCTCTCATTACTTGATGGGTGTTGCTAAAGGCTCATCAATCTTTCCCCCTTCCCCCTTAGTTATCTTTTTAGTGTCTTGGTCACTTATTTCCACTCTGATCTTTATTATTTTCATCTCTTACTCTGGGAATTTCTTGTTCTCTTTCTAATTCTTTTAGTTGTAGGATTATAATGTTTATTTGAGCCTTTTCTTGTTTCTTAACATAGGCCTGTAATGCTATGATCTTCCCTCTCAGGACTACTTTTGCTGTGTCCCATAGATTTGGGATTGTTGTGTGTTCATTTCCATTTGTTTCCAGGAAGTTTTTTTAATTTCTTCCCTGATGCCATTTGTAACCCATTCATTGTTTAATAACAAGCTATTTAGCCTCATGTATTTGAATATTTTTGAGTTTTTAAAATTGTAGTTGATTTTGAGTTTCATGCCATTATGATCTGAGATGTTTAATATGATTTCAATCTTCTTGATCTTATAGAGACTTTTTTTGTGTCCTAAGATGTAGTCTATCTCTGAGAAGGTTGTATGTGCACCTAAGAAGAATAAATATCCTGCAGCTTTGGGATGAAACATTCTGTAAACGTCAACTAAATCCATCCAATTTAGTGTGTTGTTTAAAGTCTCTGTTTCCTTGTTGATTTTTTGGTCTGGATTATCTATCCAGATGTCAGTGGGGTTTTAAAGTCCTCTACTATGGCTGTATTGCTGTCAATCTCTTCCTTAAAGTCCTCCAGTATTTTTTTATATATAGAATCATGCCATCTGCAAAGAATGACAATTTTACGTCTTCCTTACTAATTTGAATGACTTTTATTTCTTTTTGATTAATGGTTCTGGCTAAGAATTTCAGTACTATGCTGACTAACAGTAGTGAGAGTGGGCATCCTTGTCTTGTTCCTAATCTCAAGAGAAAAAGCTTTCAATTTTGCACCATTGAGTATGATCTGAGCTATGGGTTTGCCAATATGACCTTTATTATGTTGAGGTATGCTCCTTCTATACCCATTTTATTGAGTGTATTAATCATAAATGGATATTGTATCTTGTCAAATGCTTTTTCTTCATATATTGATATAATCATATAATTGCAATCCTTAATTTGGTTACAGCAATATATAACATCAACTGATTTGCATATGTTGAAACATCCTCGACTTGGAATAAACCCCATTTGATCATGATGTATTATCATTTTAATGTATTTTTTTTATTTGAGTTGCTATTATTGTGTTGAGGATTTTGCATCTAAATTTTAGATATATTGATCTGTAATTTTTATTTTTTTGTGTTGTCTATGTCATTTTTTAGTATCAGGATAATGTTTGCCTTGTAAACTGAGTTCAGAAGTATTGCCTCTCTTTAATTTTGTTTGGAAGAGTTTGAGAAGGGTAACTATAAATCTTTGAATGTTTGGTGGAATTCAATAGTTTAGCCATCTTATCCTGGACTTTGTTTTTTTAGAAGGTTTTTGATGTATTATTATTGTTTTATTTTTAATCCTCACCTGAGGTTATTTTTCTTTTTAAATTTATTGCTCTTTTTAAAAACATCACAAATAGGACTTTAAAAATATATTTTTATTGATTTCAGAGAGGAAGGGAGAGGGAGAGAGAGATAGAAACATCAGTGATGAGAGAGAATTATTGATTGGTTGTCTCCTGCATACCCCATACTGGGGATCAAGCCCGCAACCCAGGCATTTGCCTTGACCAGGAATCAAACCCTGACCTCCTGTTTCTTAGGTCAATGTTCAACCACAGAGCCATGCCAACAGGGTAGGACTTTTTTTTTAATGTTTGTTTTTAAAAATTTATTTTTACTGCTGCATAATATCCCATGGTATAAATGTACCACAGCTTTTTTCTTCATTGATTAAAATATTACAAATGTGTCCTTATCCCCCCAATGTCCTCTCATACCCCTCCTCCTGCCTTCGCCCTCACCCCCTGTTGTCCACATCCATCGCTTATGCTTATATGTATGCATACAAGTCCTTTAGTTGATCTTTCCCCCTTATCCTCACACTCCCCTACCTTCCCTCTGAGTTTTGAGCATCTGATCGATGCTTCTCTGTCTCTAAATCAGTTTTTGTTCATTGGTATATGTTGTTCATTAAAATCCACAGATGAGATGTGATATTTATCTTTCTCTGACTGACATTTCATTTAGCATAATGCTCTCCAACTCCATCCATGCTGTTGCAAATGGTAGGAGTTCCTTCCTTTTTACAGCAGCATAGTATTCCATTGTGTATATGTACCACTGTTTTTAAATCCATTCATCTGTTGATGGACACTTAGGCTGATTCTAAATCTTAGCTATGGTCAATTGTGCTGCTATGAACATAGGGGTGCATATATCCTTTTTGATTGGTGTTTCAGATTTCTTAGGATATATTCCTAGAAGTGGGATCACTGGGTCAAATGGCAGTTGCACTGTTAGTTTTTTGAAGAAATGCCATACTGTTCTCCACAGTGGCTGCACCAGTCTGCATTTCCACCAGCAGTGAGTGAGGTTTCCTTTTTCTCTACATCCTCTCCAGCACTTGTCGTTTGTTGATTTGTTGATGATAGCCATTCTGACAGGTGTGAGATGGTACCTCATTGTTGTTTTGATTTGCATCTCTCAGATGATAAGTGACTTTGAGCATGTTTTCATATGTCTCTCAGCCTTATTTATGTCCTCTTTCAAAAAGTGTCTATTTAGGTCCGTTGCTCATTTTTTTTATTGGGTTGTTTATCTTCCTTTTGTTAAGTTGTATGAGTTCTCGGTAAATGTTGGAGATTAAACCTTTATCAGAGATATCATTGGCAAATATATTATCCCATGAAGTGGGTTTTCTTGTTTTGTTGATGGTTTCCTTTGCTGTGCCAAAGCTTTTTATTTTGATACTAGGGGCCCGGTGCACAAAAATTTGTGCACTCGAGGGGTGGGGGTCCCTCAGCCCGGCCTGTGCCCTCTTGCAGTCTGGGACACCTCGGGGGGGATTTCCACCTGCTGGCATGCCTGGCCAGCCTGGGTGAGAGGCTGAGAGCCATTTTCAGGCTGCCCACAGCCCCTTCAGGGTTTGTGCACTGGGGGGTGGGAGGGCTGGTGAGTGCAGGCCTGGATGTTTCCCACCAGAGGGCCCACGATTGCACATGCCTGGTGGGCCCCCACCGCTGAGGCGACACACCTGGCACAGAGCTGGGTGGCAAGCCAGGGGCGGACGCTGGTGCAGGATCCCTCAGTGGGGCCCTGTTGCTGAGCAAACACACCTGGGGTGGAACCGGGCAGCGAACTGGCTTCGGATTCTTTGCACTGTGCAGCAGA
>PVJC01030497.1:0-21154 GCA_004026665.1 Murina feae | reverse complement strand
AGCTGGTAGAGCTTAAAAGGAGAATGGGAAGAAGGAAGGAATGGGGGAGGGAGCAAAGCAGGTCAGAGGGAGGAAGTGAAGAAAAAAATTAAGGTGGAAAGGAAGGAAAAGGGGAGTGTGGGAAGGGGTAAAGATAAAGGAAAGAAGGAATGTGGGAAGGGAAGGAGGGTAGTAGAACAATGGGAAGAATGATGATGGAACAGAAGTAGGAAATAAGGAGGAAAGAAAAGTTTATAAATGATGAGTCAGTAGGAAAAGTGTTACATAAAGGAGAAAAAGTGTGAGAGGAAGAAACCAATAAGAAAGTCAAATACAATTGTCCATGAAGGGGATAAGATTAAAAAAGAAAGTTAATAGGGGTGACCAGGCCGGCAGGGGAGGGCAGTTAGGGGGATAAGGCAGGCAGGCAGAGTGGTTAGGGCAGGCAGGCAGGTTAGCAGAAGTCCTGGATTGTGAGAGTCCCCAAGAATTCCATATTGGAGAGGGTGCAGGTCAGGTTGAGAAACTGACCCCCCCCCCCGGTGCACGAATTTCGTGCACCGGGCCCCTAGTAGCTTATATATCAAGTTATATTTATTATGTTTTGGTTATTTGTTCAGGTTTGTATCTTCCTGTGTTTACTTTTGTGGTTAAAGTTTTATTTCCTCTTTTTCTTTTTTGGACCTTTGAAGCTATAAAAATAATGATGGACTAGACTCACATGGTTCCTTCAGCTATTGTTTTATGGAAAATGAATAGATTCATTCAAGGGTCAGTGCCAAACTCTTGCCAGCATAAGGGAAACTTTACTAGACCAGCATATCACACAGACATTCTCTTTCTCTTTACCTCTATGACCATGAAAGACCACATCCTCCACCATGCACACACTCAGACCTTCACCACATAAAACTATGTCCACACTCTCTCCTTTGCTGAGGTACCATAATGTAATTTGTCACTTTTGTGAGTCCCAGTAGCATTATACTAATGACCAGCACAGGATGGTTAGATTTGAAGCAAATAGAAGAAAATTGTTCCAGCATTAATCTCAACTTATCTATCCCTACACAACTCACCATGTGAACAGAATAGTAATCACTCTTATACTTGGACAGAAGTTCAGAGATTCAAATGCTTTGGTGCAAAAGTAACAACTGTTTGATTTTCTAGACCACTCAACGTTAATCGAATTAACTTCATCTAACAACATTAAACATAATTTGTTGCCAAAGATTCCTTTTCCTTACTACCTCTTAGAATTTCTCCTCTTTCGTTAGACTCTTTAAAGAACACTAGGCCATTGTGAGCTAGTAAAATTTATTTGCCTACCCTGCTAGCTTCTTATGTAATTTTTCTCTTTCGGCAACCCATCTTTTAAGCAATGCCATCTTTTTTTTTTATTTTTGCCATGATTCTGAGTTTAAATTAAAATGCTTCAGAAAAACACATAATAAGCCTTGTAATTTCTCTATTATAGCATTTTCAATGTCTTCCTTTTGACCTTTGGATTGCTTCCATGATTAATTTTTTTCTAAGGCCCTGTTGATACAACAGACCACTATTGACCTCTGAAAAATCAAAGTTGAAATCTGATTTGAGTATGAAACCCCAAATAGTTTTTAGTTAGCATGGGTTTTATGAATAATAATTGAGATAAGTTACTCTCCATGATGGACAAGCTCTGCATGTGGAAGAGGTGGTGTGAATAAGAGATCAAAATGGAATGTGGTGCATCTAAGCTGTGAAGATAGAAATGTGTTTCATCTTAGAGTGGCTTGTCTTAGAAAAAGCAAAAACACAAGTGATGTAATTATAGCTGCTATTTCTTTCTTTGATTTTTTATACACACTCCTCCAGGACCTGCCCTTTTCTAATTTGTGCCTGATGTATGATTGTTACTTAAAATTGTTAAGCTATTTATTATCACTTCCTCCCTAATTATACAAGATTGATATTTCTATAAATTGAAAAAGATTTAAAGGTAAACCCTCTTTAATTGTAAATCCTGCTTTAATCCCAATGGTGAGTTTAACTATATCCAATTCTTGCAACTGTTTGGTAATAGGTGAAGAGACATTGTACCCTCTATTTGATTAATCTATTCCTTCTTCAAAAGGGGTTATTACTGGCCTTTGCAAACTTCCCTGACCCTCCTCTCCTTGTCAAAACATGCTGATCACCAGTCCTGTGGCTTCAGATGTCTTTTGAATCCTTATATTTGAGCTTTATGTTTTATTTACTTTTAACTAGGGACAAATAGGTTGCCAAAATCCCAAAGTGACATTCTTTGAAGAGATATGTCCATATTTGGCTATTTTATTATACATTTATTTGAAGGAGAAATATTGCCACTCCTGTCAGGACTGCTTCATCACAGTGGTGCCCGGTGGGCAGACAGCAGGGAAGCGAGAGTGTATGAAGATAGAAGCAGGTGCTGGGGGACTTTCCTCCTGAAAATGCAACCCTGTAGACCAATCACGCTCACAGAACTACTCCAGGGAAGCCTTGTGCTTATCATATATGCACTTGCCTCTGAAGCTGAGCTCCTGGTAAGTGTTCTCTCCTGACATTACCACCTGGTGCGGACAGGGATTGCATTCTATTTTGGAACCATGGACCTGTGCACTTTCTAGGCCTTGAGCAGGCCAGCTCTTTGCAAGGCCCATTACAAAATGAACAAATGGGGTTCCTCCCTTAAAAAACAGGAGAAAGTGCCTTTAAAGGTTTTCCTTTCTTCTTGATTTGTCATGGTGTTTGTTTGCTTTTAATTTGCCATTTAATGTCATTTTAACTAAAAACAAATTAACATTTTAAATTTTTAACATAAAGTTTACCATTCATACACACACACACACACACACACACACATTTGTTAATCCTCACCCGAGGATACTTTTTTCATTGATTTTTACAGAGATTGGAAGACAGGAGAGAGAGAGAGAGAGAGAGAGAGAGAGAGAGAGAGAGAGAGAGAGAGAGACATTGCTTGCCTCCTGCACCCACCCTTACTGAGGCCAGTGAATAAACCTGCAACCTAGCTCTGTGCTCTTGACTGGGAGTCTAACCTGATACCCTTTGGTGAGTGGGCTGACGCTCTAACCATGTAGCAACACCAGCCAGGGCTACCATTCATCTTTACATGGTGCAAAGCCAGTTTTAAATGCAAATATAAGAGCATTTTTAAGTCATGTGAAGCATCCTCAAAAATTATACAAGCCTTATTTCAAAGCTTGTTATATGTGTTTTGGTTATACCTCTACAATCGAAACACTACACAAAACTAAATTACCTGTTGCTGTTTGTTTTTGTTTTTTTACTTTTTCATACACACACATTCTAGCAACTCTGTCCTCAGCTTACTGATGAGTAACAAAGACTGAAAGGAAAATGAACTACGAGTTGCCCTATCTTTTCCTTCCTTTTTATGTCACCACTTCCAATATGTCACTGGCTTATTTAGGGAATAACACAAGTGAAAAACAGTATGATAGTGTTCCATACTCATTGGTGTTTATTAGAGCATCATTGCCTTCTTGGTGTGTCCAAAGAAAGGTCTGGTTCAAACAGGAAGGATGGCCTATTGGTGCTGTCAGTGCCCGCTTACCCCGTCATCTACCTAACACCTACCTTACACTTGCTTTAAATCACTAACTCCCACGCCTCGCAGGGCCACTGACATTATTCGTTTGAGGGTCACAAATGCTCTTTGTAAACAGGCCGGTAAGGACTGGCACATTGCATGTCACTCCTTCTGCTTATATATACGAATATTGTCCCATCCTATGTCACATACGGAACACAAGCTCCATGGTAACATTAAGATTTTCAAGACAGCAACAGCGGCACATTCAACCTAATGAGGGACTTGTCTGAGCATGGGTCGTGGGCTACAAGGTCAGTGCTGGCTTTGAATTAGGAAATCTCTCAGTTGATTGACTCAGGAAAAGTTGTCATAGTCAAGAACATTTCAGAAGTGTCCATTGGGAGGAAAAGTTTAAGTTTTTATTTCTTGTGTTTGAAGATCACAAGAGACATCAAAAAAAAGTTTTGATTGAGTTGATAGAGATGGTTTCTATCTCTGTTTTTTTGTTTTTTTTTGCCACAAAATAATTTTATAAACTACGAATAAACTGGATTACCTGTGGCATCGGGTCAGTTTTGTGTCTGAGTGACTGCGTGCACGATAAGCCTCTCCACTCAGAGCCGTGAAGGTGGTGGTTTGCACATGCATCGGTACATGTGTCATTCATTAGTGGCTGTCACTGGAGAGCCCTCCATCTACAAAGGGACACATGTGGGTAATTATGCCTTGAAAGGCAAAAGGGGAACTGTGAAGAGAGACCTTCATAAATTTTCCCCAAAGGAAGCATGTAGTCATTCCTCAGCACTGCACACACACACACACACACACACACACACCCCAGGGTGGGGGGAGGACAGAAAGCAGTAACATTGCTTCCATCCCCAAGGATCCAGATAGCAAGTTAACTGTTTTCAACTGACACTTTTAAAGCTATGTCTATGCTCAATTAAGTTTTGTCTTATTAAATCAGTGGAAATAAGGAAGGTACTCGGACTTTGCAAATAATCTGTTCTCCTCAGACATAGCAGGACACTGCCAAGCACTCCTTGCTTCTGTAACTTATGTCAGAAAATAAGCTTGTTGCACATTCACAGAAAGAACCATGGAGCCACACGCATATGTTTCCCTAGTGAGCTGCATTCCAGCCACCATTTTCTCTGTGTGCTGTGGACGGATTAAGAAACAAATCCTCACCCGCTGCCATTTTCTTGGAAGCCAAGAATGAGAGCTAGTCTGTTGCATTCAGGGGCAAAGAGTTCTGGGCTCTGAGATCCAAGCAGTAGCCACCATCCTTCCCTTCTTTGTCCTTGAACACTGACCTCAGCCATGCATGTGTGCAGAGATAAACACAGACCAGCTTGCACCTGCCTCTGCTCTCATGTCAGTCTCTCTCTGGCCTGCCCTCAGCTACATCAGGATGCTGGAGACTGTGTCCCTGAAGCAGAGTGGCAGGTGGCAGGGCTGGGTCTAGAACACTGTACAAAAGCACCCTGTCCTCAACGTTCCTCAAACCCTCCTCAGGGAACCTCCCCAGCACCCAGTGTTCGCCATAACACATATTCCCATCTGTCAACCTAAATAGGCCACAGAAATGAAGGGGGAGCCTTCTAAAACATACCCAGTGACATAGACAGGGCAGCCACGGAGTCTGAAATAACAACAACCATAATTCAGAGTTCGGCTCTGGATATTTTTAATTGGCTGAGCGTAGACAAGTTATTTAATTCTGGAGTCTTCTGTTTTCTCATTTGTAAATTAGAAGTGAAAATACCTCCTCGTAGTGAAAATAGGCTCAAAGTTTGTGGGGGAAATGAACAAGTTTGAAAACTGTACATACCATAATATGCCATAAAGAAAATGGTGCAGGGTTATTGCAAAGTCAGACGTTACTAGCAAGTGCCTGACTTCAGGCCGGACAGTGTGGAACAACAGCATGTAGGTTTCCCTTCCTGTCTGAAATAAGCTCACAGTATCATTGGGAGGAAATAAGTGGTACAAACATGCTATTTCAGATCTCCACTCTATATGCTGTTAACAAGTAGCACTTCACCCTACGAAGCTGGTTCTATTGTTAGTCCCATTTTGCGCACGAGGTGATGAGATGCAGAGATTTTGAGCAACTTTTGCTGGTCACATAGTTATAGAAAAATGCAGTTCCAAAAAATGAAACCCATGAAGTCTAATGAGCCCAAACTTCACCTTGACACATACCATCTCCTATGACTGTTACTCAATAGTTAGCACGGGCAGTAATTAATGGACTTAGTTATGGGTGAGATCAATATGGTAATCCTCTCAAAGACCCTATGTGAGCATCTTTCCCTCAGAGCTCTACTTTTTCCTTTATGATAATCCAGACTAGTAACCTAAATGTAAAAACAAAGCTTCCTTAATGTGTCCCACCTCTCTGAAAGTTCTCAAAATCTGTCAGTCTACTTAAAATGTAGAGCTCCTGATGGATGTCTTTATAGCATACTCAAGGTTTGGGACTCTGACTCATGGTGGAGAAGGCCTCTTTCAGGAAATCTCCAAGCAGAACCTATAGATGCCCACAGCTCTGTCCACACCTAGGCCTGTTCTGCCAGAGGAAACCATGTTTACTAGCATATATTTTTAATCCTCACCTGAGGATATTTTTCTATTGATTTTTAGGGAGAGTGGACGAGAGAGGGAAAGACAGAGAGAAACATCGGAGAGAAACACATTGATTGGTTGCCTCCTACATGCATCTAACCAAGGCCTGGGCTGGGGAGGAGCCTGCAACCAAGGTATGTGCCCTTGTCCAGAATTGAACCCAGAATCCTTCGATCCATAGGCTGACACACTTTCCACTGAGCCAAGCCAGCTAGGGCTTATCAGCACATTTTACTAGTACTCTTAACACTGTGCTCCCTTGCTCAAAAGTACTGACCTATTGCATAGTTGTTTTGAAACACGCTGGCCCCATTCATAATGAAATACAATTTGATAGCATTTCTGGCTTTCGGGGGATTAAAAGTACAAGTCAGACGATAAAGAGCAGTGTGAGCACTCTAGACGGCAGCACAATTAAAGAAAGAGGAAGAGGCGGTTCTGGAGCAGAATATGACAGACTTATGAGTCATCCCCTAGCCTTTGCCAAATGCTTGAGAGAACTCTCTGGTGCCTGAAACTTCACTTATATCTTTTGGCATCTCCTCCCACAAATAATGGAATTTTGGCATGACTGCCCCCAATTCTGAATCTGTTAATAACTATCTTGTGTTCATTTCAGCTCTATCTCCCGACACTGCCACAAAAATATAGTGGCCGTATGCTAACGGCTTGGGCTATGAATGCTAAATTCCACAGATATCTTGATATCAGAAAATGGGGTATTTTTTTTCCTTAAATGGCTTTTTTTTCACGAGTGTTTAAGTGTTGAAGACGGGTCTGTTCAATCAGGTTTCTAGCACACTTTATTGGACACCAGTCTTGTGCAGTTGAACTTAGAACTGTGGTAACTGCTATGGATAGACATTCACCATTAGACATTTTAGAGATCCCTTAGCCATCTTGGCTTGGGCAGGGTGTGCCCTCAGAACCAAGCCTCACAGAGGGGTGACCTGAAATGAGACAATTTCAGAGCATTTTCTTAGGTGACTTTCTAAGAGATATGAGCAAGTGGACATTTGACATTTAGCCCAAAGAGCCGCTGGCAGCCAGCAGGTAACAGACACCCTGCAGTGAGCAGCCATATGACGCATGCTGAGTTTTAAACAGTTGTGTTCCACAAGGGCAAGCTTGGACTAATACAGGCCTTTAAGGATCTACTGAGGAACCATGGCAGCCTCAGGATGACCTAAGGCGAGTGCTTTTGGAAGTTCACAGTGAGATGCAGCAGATCATCACACTTGCATTTATTGGTCTGGCTGTCTCTTTCCCAGTAGGCTATAAGGCTGTCTTATTCACAACTGTTTTCCCAATGCCTAGTACAGGATCTGTGCATGGTAGCCATTCAACAAGCTAGAGATGTTATCTTGGGGAGTGGGTACCTTAAGGACCAACCTACCATAGCTGATTGGGTGAGGCATCATCAGGATCCAGCCATTGCCTTGTGATAAATATATAGCACACTTGCAGACTCCAGATTTTCATCATGCTGCCTCTCTCCTTGCAGTCAACTCTTGTGAATTCTGTGCATGAACATGCTTAAGGCAAGCAGATAAATCTGTATTTCTGTGGCCTCTTTAAAGTTGTTTCCTTGAGCAAACTTGCTCCCACTGTCTTTGAGAATGAGCCCTAATGTGTTTTCATTGTTCCTTTTTTTATTTTAAACATTAGCTCTTTCACACAAGTGGAAGAGAGTGAAATAGATTCATCAATGACCCTTAGCTTTGTGGGAAATGTGCCATGTGTTCAGGGAGCAATAAACCAACCCAGACAAGTTTGAGGCAGCAGAAGGCACTCTCTGGAAGAACTAAAGCAGCCCAGTGTTTTTGATGTTGGCATTGCTGATGTTTGTTATATAACATTCTTTGTTTTAAAAATTGTTCTGGTTTTCTTCTCAAGTGCCATTTTTCAGCAAAGATGCTGATAGCATTAAAGATTCACATTAATCTAGACAGTTTGGGGAGTTATTTCAAATGTACCCTCTTTTGTTGGATGAATTTCCAGGGGTTACAAATGTGCACCCGCCCATCTCCAGAATCAGGGTCCTTAAATTGTCATGAGAGTTGAAATTTTATTATGCTGTTATTTCCCCTAAAAGAAAGGTGGGTGTGCCATAGTTCCCTTGGGAAATCCGATAATTTCCTTTGGTTTCAACTCATGCTAAAAGTATTAAGTATACGAAGAGGAATCTTATGAAGGTCTTTCTTCTTGCACATACTAACCTAAGCCAACTTCACATTTATTCTCACAACCTCCTTAGGAGGATCCACAGTACTTCTCTCCCTATCTATGTGGGAAAACTGAGCATCATTAAATATTTCGACTGGTCTGCTGTCTCCCAGCCTGTACCAGCTACTATATCAGTGCCTCTCTCAGCTCCATGCTCACCCTTCTCTATCCTGCTTTGTGAACTGGGCACTCCACAAACCCCATTTCTCCTTTGCCTGCAAACAGGCAGCCCTGGTAGAAGGTGACGAGGCTAAGAGAGGAAGAGACTTGTGTCTGTTTTCTAGGACTGTCATGACAAAGGACCACAGACTGGGAGGCTTAACACAACAGAAATGTAGTCTCTCGGGGCCTAGAACTCTGAAATCCAGGTGTGGGCAATACTTGTTCCTTCTGTAGCTTCTAAGGGAGACTCTGTCCCCTGCCTCTCTTCAGGTTCTTGTGTTTCTGGCAAACCTTGATGCTTTTTGGCTGGTAGATGCACCCATTGTCACACGCTCTTTTCCCTCTGTGTGTCTGTATCCTCACCTGGTGTTCTTTTTTGTGTGTCTGGCTTTGTGTCTCTCCTCCCCTTCTTGTAAGGATGACAATCACATTGGATTAAGGACCACATTCCAGGATGACCTCCTCTAACCTTGCATTTTAATTACATCTGCAAACAAAAACAAAAACAACATCGCTTTCCAAATAAGATCATAAGTAACAAGGGTTAGGATTTCAGTAAAACTTTTTGGGAGAGTACAAATCAATCCACAACAGACCTATTCTTTCCCTTTGGTTTTGTTTTCCTGTGAGATCCACTCCTCAGGCAAGTGATGGTCCCTGTGGCTCTTAGGGTTCAAGGCAGGTCATCTCCAGTGACTTTCTTCTCTCAGGGGCAGGTGGTGTTCTGCTACCCTTTCCCCCTCCAGCCCCGGGGTCTAACTCTCAGCCCTTTTGGGCAGCCCTCCAAGTTTCCCAGTTCCCTCCTTGTTCATATTGGTAGCTATCATCTACAGGTGCTGCTCCTGTTAAACCTCAAAGTCCTCTTTTACTGGCTCCTATAGTTAATCCCTTTTTACTTAGCCAACAGTTCTTTCTATTAAATTATCTGTTGAAGTCTTCCTCTTCTGACTGGCCTGACACCTGGGTGGTAAGAGAACTCACTGAAGGTGTGGTGTTGATCTTCAGGATCTGAGCTCCCTCTCCGGAGAGAACACTGGAACTTATACCCAATCCTCAATTTCCTACTGAAATTGTGAAATTATATGAATGACAGTCACACACCCTAGCTAGTTTTGAAGGCAGGGAAAAGGCAAATAAATCATAGAACTTTCTGCAAAACCTGTTCTGGTCTCTAAATAGCTACAGGTAATGAACAGCACCTCAGTTATCCCACTTCCTTCCATTTATCACCAGAAACCCACTGTGTGCAGATACCCCATTTTCATCTCCTTCTGGCAAAATGATGACATTGCTCTGGCTTACCTCTTTTGATGTTAGCTGTAACCTTGAGTTCCTTCGTCCAATAAAATGTGAAAGGAAGTAGTTTGTGTTATTTTCAAGTAGAATTTTAAAAGCCAATATATGACCATGATGTAGCTTTTCCCCTGCCCTGTCAACCATGGAAGCATAAATCAAAACAGAACTTCCATCCACCCATGTACCGGACTGACTACTATGAACAGAGCGCCCAGCCACCTGAGCTGCACGTGTAGCTTGAGTGAGAAATAAATGGTTGTTGGACTATTTTTTCCTGCGGCTCCCAGAGCCTGTCCTGATTAGTACACATAGACTCGCATGTCCAGGGGCACTCGCTTAAGCTCACACATTTTTTATAGTTTGTTCACTTGTCTCCCGCAATGTTGTGCTTTCCTGGTATTCCTTCACCCTCACTGGCTTCTCCTTGTTTGCCACTTTGCTGGATCCTTCTGCCATTCTGTTCTGTAAATGCTACAATACCAGAGGATTCCATCTTCACTCCTCCTTTCTTTTCTATTTATATCCTCTCTCCTGCTTCCTAGAAAATCTCATTCAGGCTCAAGGATAAGTTTATATCTGCCCAGGAATCATTCTAATTACCAAACACATATAATAAACCCCCTATTAGTCATATCTCTCTGTTGCTGTCTCATTGGCAGCTTTACATTTTAGATACTTAACAAATTCTGGTTCTGCTCCACACCTGCAAAATCTTCTGTTATATAACCATACTATCATTCATCTAGTGCCTCAAACCTCAAACCTAGAAATCATTCATGATTCCACTTTTTCTACCACCTCTTCCAGATCCTCCTCCAATCCACCAGGAAGTCCTATTGAGGTCAATTCAAAAATATTTACCAAATCTAATCACTTATCACCACTTTTTCCCATGCTCCTATTCTAACTCATTTATCTGACCAAAAAGTGAACTGCCATAACCTTTTAGTCTTTTTGTTTTCACTCTGAGACCACCCATGCCCATTTTACAGACAGTAGCTCTAGAGTTCTTTTAAAAATATAAATTACATCATATTTCTCTCTACTTCAAAACCTCCAATAGGTTTCTGCTAACTTAGAAAAAAAGAGAATTTTTGTATAAAGAGTAAATTATAACCTCATATTTATTCTTTCAGAAAATGTAACTGAAGTTCAGAAGTATAGGTCGTCTTTCAGTTTAAAAAAAAACACAAACAAACAAACAAACAAAAACAACTTGAAAGAATGGAAGACTGCTGATGTGGGCGTTTGGGAAGTTAAACTGCCCAACTGGCATTACAGCATTACTTGTTGTCAGGTAAATGTAGTTTGCATGCATATAAATCCTATAAATTCAAGTGAAATCTCTGCTTATTCTTTCGTCAACATAAGTGAGTTTCCATTTGTCTATTTGCTATGGAGTTCAAAGAGGTTTCCCGTAAACTTGAAGAGGCTCTTAAAATTTTCAGGACTGTTGACATGTATCCTTGAGACCAAAAAATCTATAATAAGTTAAAATGTGTAAGATTGTTTTGTTTTAAAAAGCACACCCATTTGTTCAACTAAAGTTGTTAACTAAGTTTGTCATGGGAAAATGAATTTTACCCTTGTGACAATTATTTTGCTCTGACTTCCTTCATCTAGCTTGAATGAAACTGACAAATATAAAAGACCTATACAGATTTTCTTAAACCTAGGAATAAATCTAAGATGTATTTCTTTTTTGTAATAATTTATAAGTAATAATAAATTGCTTTGAAATCAATTAGCATGAAAACAGAGTAGACTCTCAGTTTTTCACAGAACTCCTTACCTTGGTTCACAAGGCCTTATGTAACTGGATTTTCATCTACCTTTCTGCATTCTTTCCCTATAATTCTTTTCTTTATTCACTGTTTCCAGGCACTGTGGCCTTGTTGATGTTTCTGGAACACAACAAGTTCATTTCAAACTTAGGGCTGTAGGCTTCTTGATTGTTTGCCTTACTTTCCCATGACTCCAATTATTCAACATTCAATTTTGGTTCAAATGCCACCTCCTCCAAGAAGTCTTCTCAAGTCAATTTAACTTCCTCTCAGGCCTATTAAATCATTCTCTCATCACTCTATTTATTTACTTCTTTTTACTTATGATATGAAACTGTGTTATTTTATTTCTTGTTTGTCTTCTTCCATTAGGCTGAAAATTCCATAAGAACAAGGACCTTTTCTGTTTTGTTTTCTCCTGGCAACTTGAGCTCTGTCTAGTCTATAGTTGGCCATATAAACAATTGGGAAATAAAGGAATAAACTCATTTTATAACCTCAAAAAAATTTCAATGGAGAGTAATAGCACAGCATTATTCTCCATATCTAGATGAATTAGGGTCAAGGACAAAATTCCATAATAAGAAAATTGTCTGATTTAGACAATATTAACACACATTTTTGGGGGTCACAGCTGTAAGTAGGTTTAGTCAATGTGTTTTATATCAAAGACCATTAGAAAATGGTGTGTATTGAACCATCTATGAATTAGCAAGAACTTGGCCCACAGTTCCAAGGTTGGCCAGTGATTCCTGCTGCTGGACAATTGTGAAAATTAGGCTGAGCTGGCACAATACATAAGTGCAGGTTATTGAAATAATTAGGATTCCATAAGACACTCCTGCTAAGAACCTTCTTTTCATGTTTGCCTGCAGATCAATAATGTGCCTGAATAAAACCTAATAGATGTAGAAAGTTATTATCTCATTTTTTTGGCTTTGATTGGGTTAGTCAACAGCTCTAACTCAGGGTGGGGCCAAGGACCAGGTCTGAGTTAAGAATACATAAGCCCAGGCTGCTGACAGACCCTCAGATCTGAATGTATCAGTTAAACTTTAAGAGACCATTGTAGACAAAATGGGGATAATCCTTCAATATGAATTAAAATTTATATTGTTTGCTGTTATGAGTAGAGATTCAAAGACAGTTGCCTGGAACAGTAAAAACAAACAAACAAAACCTAACAACATGACTTCTTTGACTTCTATTTGCAGATGACAGTGAAGATGGTCTGGTTTGTGAAAGTTTGGTGGGGTGCACCTGCACTAATGTTTTGGCCTTGAGCTTTGGTTATAACAATGTCAGTATTTAAAATGATTTTTAGTCCATTTGCATTTTCTATTTCTTATGCCAATTTTTTAAAAAATCATTTTTGCCAGAAACTTATTTTATTTTATTTTATTTTTTTAATGCTCACCCAAGGATATGTTTATTGATTTTAGAGAGAGAGGAAGTGGTGGGAGAGAGAGAGAGAGAGAGAGAGAGAGAGAGAGAGAGAGAGAGAGAAACATGGATGTGTGAAAGAAACATCAATTGGTTGCCTCCTGTATGCACCCCAGTTGGGGATCAAACCCGAAACCTAGGTATATGCCCTGACTGGGAATCAAACCTGAAATCTTTTGGTGTATGGGACGATGCTCCAATCAACTGAGCCACCTGGCCAGGGCTAGAAATTTAATTTTTTTAATCTAAGTTTTAAAGTTGTGGTGATTTAGTTATGATATATATGTATGTACACTTATATACACACATATATGTAAAATACTCTCTATGTAGGAGTGGGAAAAGCAAATTTACAGCTGTTCATATGGAAAACAATACAAGAATAAACTGTGTTTTGCCCACACCCTGTATGTGTGTTTATGTCAGGTATGTACTATATATACTATATATTACATGTAATATCTAATGTATGCAACTTTGAGTGTTTGTTATATTTTTAGTCTTTTCTCTTTTGCGTCGCCTTTTGCATCATCGTATAATCTATCAAATCCATCACCCTTCTAGCATCTTCCTGGCTGGCCTGAATGTGCAAGCAAATTGACAGTCTGTGCTCAGTGGAGCATCTCTTCCAGGGATATTTTTGTTTGCTTTTTAAAAAATTATGCAAATTGTTCTATATTTATTGGCCATTGAATATACTGAAAATACCAAGAGAGGTATCTTGGATGAGGCAGTGGCTGCTAGAGTGCTGGGTGCAGGGCTTGCTGTCATGTAGATAGTCTTTCCATTTTCCTATTTGAATGCGAGTTTAATTAAAAACAACAACAACAACAACAAGCCCCATACATTTCTACATTTTACCATGAGAGTATTTACAAATGGATCAAATAGTTTCATATTTAAAGCAAAATATAGAACATTAAGTACTTCATTTCCATGCTTTCATCCAAATATTGTAAAAATTGGATTAACCTCAGTTTATCAGTTAATTGCTGTTCAGGTATATTATTGGAAAACATACTAGTTTGTTTTTTTAATGTAATTCTGAAACTGACCCGAATTACTCCATTAGACACTTGAAGTTGTGGAATTTTGCTAATTTATTAATCTGATTCAAATGATGTCATTTAATATTCTGGTCTTGAGGGTCTGCTTATATTTAATTTAAGATGTTATTTAATTTGGAATTTAATATCTATTAATACTTAAAATATAAAGCTATTTCTTTAAAAATGTGTTTTTATGTATTTCAGAGGGAGAAAGGGAGAGGGAGAGAGAGAGGTAGAAACATCAATGATGAGTATCATTGATCAGTTGCCTCCTGCACGCCCCCTACTGGGGATTGAGCCTGAAACCCGGGCATGTGACCTGATGGGGAATCAAATCATGATCTCCTGGTTCATGGGTCAACACTCAACACCTGAGCCACCCTGGCCAGGCTAAAGCTATTTTTAAGATAAAAACAAACCATTCACTTGGAATTCTCAATGAAAGAGAACTCTAACTTAATGCAAAAAAAATCCTTCTATTTTTTCTCTTGATTTTTTTTTTTAGTATATTCAATGGCTAGAGAAAATAAAACAATTTGTAAAAATGTTTAACAAACAAAAAATTCTAGTTTTAAATTTGCAAGGTTTGTAAACCTTAGGATTGCCTGGAAGGTTCATTTTCCTTTCATGTTGATTATGATGAAGTAGCTGACATTTCTGAAATTCTTTGTTGTATTTATTTCACTCCCAACCCTTCTCCAGATAATAATTTAGAATTAACATGAAACATTTCATAACATTGTTTAAGAAGAAGAATAATACTTAAAATTCATAGAGTGATTACCATATTTCAGAAACCATGCTAACCACTTGTACATATTCACTCATTTAATACTCATGACAATCCCATGAGGTAGATATTATTATCTTCATCCCCACTTTAGAGATAAGAAAATTGAGTCATGCACACACAAAAATTCAGTTACTTACCCAGGGTTATAGCTGTTAACTGGCACAGGTGGGGTTCAAACCTAGGCTCTTTAGGTCTAGACTTCACATATTTAATTATAATTCTACTTTACTATGGTCGAGGTAATATGGTTTGTTGTTTGTCTTTTTTTTTTTTAAATCATCACTCAAGGGTATGATTTTTTAATTGATTTTTGAGAGAGAGAGAGACATCCATGTGAGAGAGAAACATCAATCAGTTGCTTCCCATATGTTCCCCACTTGGGGATCAAACCCAAAACCTTTTGGTGTATGGGACAATGCTCCAAGTAACCGAGCCACCCGGGCATGGCTATTTTGAGCCTTTATAGAGCTGGAGGTTGAAATTTGCTGTACACAATATCAAAACAACTGGTAAATTAATATTTTTGAATTTTTAAAAATCCTAGAAATGTAGGGTTTTCTAGGAAGTTCCCTCACCAACTCACCCATGTGGGTCTGAATCTCATATAGTGATTCAAATAGTAAATATGACAAGCTTGGCAGTGAAAATACACAGTACGACACTTTAAAATAAAATAATTCTGGCCAATCAGCAATTAGACCCGTTATTGCTTAGCATTGTCTTGACTTAATCACAAAGAATTTCATAAACTCTGAAAAGTAAGGAAAATATTAGCTGTGGATGAAAATGTTTCCCTTTACCAGCAGATGTCACTGTTGCCTCTTAGCACTGACCATTCAGTGTCTACAGGAGATGAAGATGATGGAGAGCAAGCGAAGTATTTTACTAAAATCTCTAAGTCAGTGGGTACAAATAATATTGCTTTGGTATAAAGAAAGATAATTATGCAAAATAGGGAAAGAATCTGTCATCCCACTTCTACTAGTACAGAGAACAGTAGAATTCAGACAACCTGTGCCCCACTGAGAGCTCAGAGGCAGCAGCCCCTGGAGGGAGGCTGAGGACTGTGGTGAAAGGAGCTCCTCAGCGGTCGGCACAGAGACGTTCTCATTCCTGGAAGCCAGCAGGACTCAAGAAGAGCATAGATGCTAGAGAACAAAGCCAGAGCAACAGGGCAGTAGTGAACAGAGCTTGTTTCCGAGCACAGGCAAGGCCCTCTCTCATGACACCTGGAAACAATTGGGAGAGACTTTGCAGAGGCTGAAGGTCTTGTATTGTCAGGTGGGAAGGAAAGCAGTGGAAATGAGGCTCACACAAAGGCACCCTGAGCACTTCTGTGGGCTCGGGGAATGCAAAAGTATGGCAGCAGGAATGCATAAACAAATCCAGCAGGCCAAGAAAAAATTGGCCATGACCTTTGTACAATTTTCTCCCCCAAATGATACCCTACTACTCTGAAAAATTGCCCTGATTCTTGCCTTCAGTAACATTAGGATAAAATCATAAATTTTTGAATGATTCCATAATCAAGTAATAGGATAACTATTAAATCATAATTGTCAATAGATATTATCATTTTTGAAAACCAAAATATCTCCCATTATTTTGGGTTTTAAAAATATCTGTTCCTTGAAAATGTTTACTTACTTTCTAGTAAATTCTATTGTCTAGGGTAGTCAGGAAAAATATTCTACTTAAATTTTAAAGATGTTGTTTTAGAGTTCATTATGGAAAACTTTTCTAACATTAATCAGTATGCTTTTCTAATTTGGTCCTGTAATTTCAGAAGCTCATTTGACACAAATAATGTGCTGTCAGTGTTTGCTTCAGGATGTGTGTGTGCTATGTTTAGATGAAATTGGTTGGCAGTAGGAAGATAGCTGGAGGGTGACCTTCAGGGCTATGAAGGGAGCACAGGCGTCCCTTTTGATTTAAATTGATATTCAAACTTATATCTCCCGAGAAACACTAATGTCTAGGTCACTAACAGTTTGAAACTAACAGTTTGATGCCTACTTCGTGGAATAACTATCTAGAAAAATAAAAAAAATTTACTGTTACTGCCCTGCCTTGGTTTTTTAGGCCAGATCTTTCTCCTGAGCATCCAACCCATACTTTCCAACAGCCTAAGGAATGTTACTATTAGGATGTCTTCAGGCATCTTGAACTCATGGCTTTACCAGATGTATCAAGTAAAAATACAGAATGGCAGTTAAAATTGAATTTCAGATCAATTAAGATTAACTATTCCTTTTTTGTATGTTGGATTCAATTTGCTAATATTCTTTGAAGATTTTAACTTGTATGTTCTTGAGGGATATTGGACTGTAATTTTTCTTTTCCTGTAAAAATCTTTGGTGTTTTTTTTTTTTTACTTTAGGTTTTGACATCTGGGGGATAGCAGCCTCATAAAATGAGTTAGGAAGTGCTCCTTCCTCTTCTATTTTCTGAAAGAGTTTGTGTCAGGTTGGTATAATTTCATATTAAATGTTTAATAGAAATGTTTGCTATAACTCAGTGAAATTATCTGGACTTGAAGTTCTTCTTCGTGGAAAAGTTTTTTGATGCAAATTCAATATTTTTTTTTTGCAAATTCATTCTTCTTAATAACATTTTCTATATCTTTTGTATCAAGTTTGGGAGGTGTTTTTTTTCCCTCTGAGTTTCTAAATTTATTGGCATAAAGTTATTCATACTCTTCCTTTCTATCTTTTTATTTATTTTTAAATAAATATTTATATTTAATTAATGTAAAATCTGGAGAGATATGCTCTTTCACTCTTGAAATTTGTAATTTTTGTTTTTTTCCTTGATTAGTACTATTCCTCAATTTTATTGATCTTTTAAAAACCATGTTCTGATTTCTGCTCCTATCTTGACTTTTTCATTTTTAATACTTGAAGTTTAAGATGCTATTTTATTTCTAGCTTTATAAGGTACATTTAAATCATTGAGTTTAAATTTATACCCTTTTCTAATATCAGTATTTCTCATTTATCACTACTTTAGCTGCATCCTTCAACTTTTGATATATTGTATTTTTATTATCATTTAGTTTGAAATATATTTCAATTTTCTTTGAAATTTCTTCTTTAACCAATGAATTCCAAATATTTGGTGCTTTTTTAGATATATTACTGTTATTTACTTTTGATTTAACTATATTGTGGTCAGAGAACATTCTCTGTAATGTTTTGAAATTTATTTAATGGACCAACATATGGTCTATTTTGGTGAACATTTCATATCCTCTTGAAAAATTTGAATATCCTTCCATAGGATTTTTTGGGTCTGGTTCTTCCATCTTCAGAGACAGGAGTGTTAAGTCTTGAATTTTTATTACACATTCTCTATTCTGCTTTTAGCTCCGTCAATTTTTGCTTTGTGTATTCTGAAGCTCTCTTATTGAAGCATATACATTTATTACTTTTGTGCCCTCCTGATGAAATGACTCCTTTATTATCATGACATGTCCCAGGCATTGCTCTTTGTCTCAAAGTCTGCTTTGTCTGGCATTAGCATAGTCGCACCAGCTTTCTTATTCTTAGCATTTGCAAGGTATAACTTAGTTTGTGTTTTTTCTTTGGACCTCTCTGTATCCACTCCAATTATATATTTGGGGGCTAAGTTAATTACCGCTGTGTGATCCATAGACACTGAGAATTGGCCCTGGGCTAAGTTCCACTTATTAAGCCATCCCATATGTTCTCACTCCACAGGGGCCATGATGATGCCTCCTGTCTGTATCAGTATGACCCTGTCCTTTCCCAGAGGAGACTGTTGACATTGGAAGAGTATCATACAGCAGGAAAGGGGAATGCCTGCATGTCGCAAGGACTGCTATTCATACTGGACTGCATTGGCATGACCTTGCCTACCTCCCCAACATCATGTGGCCACTCTCCCTTGAGACACCCATCTCCAGCCACATTCGCCTCAGACAAAAGACATTTGTGCATGGTGCAGTGCCCTGCTGCCTGGCTCTTGTATCTCACTTATTTTATCCTGGGATCTTCACCTTTAGGCCTTGTTTCACTGGGGTGTTTTGCTCATATGCATACACGTAAAAATGTATAGCCCTCAGTGTTTTTAATTGAATTGAGCAAAACTACATAGCTCAGTTTTCCTTTGTTGTTGTTTTTTATTTTAAAATTTAATAAATTGCCAAGGCTTGTTGCTGTTTTGCTTCCTTGTCAGTTCTGCAAAAATAACTTGAAGCCTCAATCCCACTTGCAGAAGGCTCAATCACAAAACCGGACTTGTCTGCCCCCTAGTGGCCGGCTCTGTGATGACCACAGAAGTCAAATACTTGAAAACCGGCTTTTTGCTGGAGCCGCCACGAATTGGACCCAGCAGATGTGAAGCCCCTGTCGTTTCACCCCCAAGCCATGACCCTCAATCCATGTCTAATATTCACTCTTCATAAAACTCTTCACTCTTCACTTTTCTCTTCATTCATGTGTGCTTTTGTTTGTTTTTACTAAGAATTTATTACCTTCACGGAGAAAAGAAATGGAATATATTAAAAAAAAAAACAACTTTTACAGCAGCTTTGCTCGTAGAGAATGTGATAGCATGTGTCATAGCACAGAGGAAAAAATGTGAACACTTAAATGATTTCTTGTGGAATTTGGAAATATGATTAAAGGATCATATTTATGGTCCGTTTATTCTCTTTGGACCAATCCACGTTTCAATATACCGTATTTGATCTAGTGGAGGTTGAAAATGGGGAGTCTTAATTAGGCAGAGTGTTCCCTGTTCTTATAGACCAGTGTTTCATGGTGCTTTTAATCCTTGGCCCATTATGATAAATATGATAATCTCAGCATCTTTACTCCTTGATAGAGATTCCTAGCTGTCATCCAGGAAGTTTCCCTTTGAGCTTTATCACCCATAGTTAGTATGACAGAACCATGATTTCCCTTTTCTTCTTTAAATATGACATTGTTTTAATTATTGCCTTCCCTGTTCCTGACCCTTCCCACTTCCCACAGAATCCAGGGCACATTGCTCCTATTGCTTTAGGATTCCAGATTCATTAGCTACAGATAGCTCTGCCCTTGCTGATCTCAGAAGGTACCATGAATAATTCTAACCAAAACAACCTGCACATTCTCAGGTATCATGAATGAAATGCATGTCAACATCGCTGATGTTTCTTTCAAAGAATAACTCCTTCGCATTCATTTTTATTTAGTGTGTCAATCGCCCAGCACGATAGAAATATGACTACAGACTTTACGATTTGTCTGCTAGATAGTGCCTGATATCCACATTGTTTTCACCATTACCCTGGCAATGGTATGGAGCTCAGGGAGGATAAGGATTGAGACTGAATTTTCCTTGATTTGCACAGAAGCTGGTAAATGTTAAAGAGTTGTAGTCATGCACATGGCTACCCATAGAGACATTTTATGTAAGCCAAAGATTCCGTTTTTCAGGTGAAAATGAGAAGTACTCAAAAGTTGATTGGTTAAAAATTAAGCTTTCGACAAAGGGAGGTACATTTCTGGGGGAGTTTGGAGGTAGAATGGAAAAATAAAACTAATGTAGAAGAGAGATATTTAAGGGATGCCTTTGGATTTTATATTACAGATTGCAATCTGATTAAAGTATGAATCTTGGCCCAATGAAAATTGGAAAAGCCACAGAGAGGTGAGGTCATCAACAATAATTAAGTCTGTTAGTACATGGTGTGTGTGTAGTAGTGTATGATAGGTGAGAATTCCAGTTGAAAGTGAGTGATTTGGATAACAAATTGTAGGTTAAGTCAATGTAAAAAATATATATTTCCAATGGGAGAGTTAGCTCTTTATGCCTAATGTTACCTATGAGAGCCACAAGGTGGGGATACAACATAATCTTCCTTTTTCATGCTGTTGACAAGCAGGATACCCTCAAAATGACAGGTTTTAAAGCAAGGCTGTTTTTCTTGATGGTAACTTGGACCCTATATCTGGTACAGAAAATGTGCTGGTCAAAGAAAGCATATATTTTTGAAAATTCCTTGCTTTTTAAAAATAATTTGCACAGCCTGGCAACCAAAACTTTCTTCCCAGTTTTACTCCAGGTCAAGGTTGTAGACTCCTGGAGTCAATGTGTTTTGATGTATGGGATTAAAGCTTTTATCCTGTCAGCATTCTTGTGTTACCCAACTGAGTCACTGTATCAATAAAGTCGTCCTCCCTTCTATCCTTCC
>PVJC01030496.1:0-21156 GCA_004026665.1 Murina feae | reverse complement strand
CTGAGAGATCAACATAGAGGGGGTGCCTGCTCCAAGCCTCCATGGTGTGCCTGGTGGCAGGTCCCCAGCAGGTAGACACACACAGGAGGACTGCTCCGAGCCTCAGATGCAGCTGGGGGCAGGTCCCCAGTGGCCACACACACACACACACACACACACACACACAAAAGGCGCCTGGCAGACTGGGGCCATCATAGGACATCCACTGAGGGGTCCCAGACTGTGAGAGGGCACAGGCTGGACTGAGGGACTCCCTCCACCCTGAGTGCACAAATTTTTGTGCACTGGGCCCCTAGTATAATATAAATATTCTACCTAATAAAAGAGTAATATGCAAATTAACCATTACTCCGGGTCAAAGATGGTGGCACCCATAGCGGTGGGGCAGGATGCTGGTGGCGTCACCCTGGCAACATGAGCCCAGCAGGCATTACCTGGGCAACCCGAGAGCAGATCGTGCTGCCCTGGAGCAGGCAAGCACTGCCAGCAGGCAGCCCGCAATGGGGCCTGCTCCGGGTTCCACGGGAATGGGTGATCGGGAGCAAGAGAGTGCCTGCAGGCAGCACACGTCTGGGGGACCTGCTGGAGTCCTCCAGTCCTGGAAGGCGGCCACTGAGAACGGACAGCATGAGCAGCCTAGTGGAAAGCTTGCTTCGTTGCCGCAGCAAGTACAGTAAAAGTTGGCTCCAAAACAGCCTGTTTCTTGGTGAGTCGGGGCAGAAGGGGGTCTTGAGAGCTCTGCTGGATGCTCAGGAAACAGCGCTGACACCCAGGGAGCCATTGGGGAGGAGGCGGTAACCGCCACTGTGGAGCCAGAGTGGAGGAGGCCGGGGAGCCAGAGCTGCCTCTCCTCCCAAAGGGGTGGTGGGTGAGCCGCAGTTTAGGAGCCTCCAGGAGTGCTGGTGCCAGGCCATCCAGTGCTGCATCCAGTCCTTGAGGCATGCCCGCCAGTGCTGCAACGCCAGGTGCCCGCAGCTGTCCTGTCAGAAGATGAGATTGGTTGTGCAGCACGCCAAGGGCTGCCATCACAAGACCAATGGAGGTTGCAGAGTGTGGAAGCAGTTCATGGCCCTTTGCTGCTACAAACACTGCCAAAAAACACATGCCCCATTCCCTACGACCTCAACATCAAGCAGAAGCTCAACCAGCAGAAGCTACATTACCACCGGCAGCACACGTAGGTAAATGCGCCAGCAGATGCCACCATCAACACCCATACTGTGCCTCAGCCAAGTCTGCCTGCCCCTCCTTCGGCACCACCTCGGCCCCCTACACTGCATCCCAGCACCCCCTGGACACCACAGCCCCAACTATGCCCCAGACCTCGCCTGTGAGTATGTCTCTAGCCGACTTCTCCAGCATGGACAGAACTCAGCCTCCCACCACAGTTTGCACTGGGAAGCCCACTAATCAGGTGCCAGCCCCACCGCCCACCACCCAGGCCCACCTGCAGCAGTGGAAGCACCTGTCAGATTGCACATGAGCTACAGCAGCAGCAGCACCTGTACTGGGTGAGCACTAATAACCGTATGCCCCTGAGGCACAGTGACCCCTGAGAGCCAGATGGCCCCCATGGACCTGAATGTGATCCAACCACGTCACTGGGCCTGTTATTCTGCCCTCTGAGCCCCAGCAGTGGCAGCTGGCACCCATCCCCCAGCAACAGTCAATGTGAGGCATGCCCAGACCCATGATATCTATGCAGACCCAAGGTGCTGCCACCTCAGAGCATCTCTCTAGGTGTCCTGCAGGACCTGCTGTGGACCCTGAAGTCTCCCAGCTCCCCAAGCAGCAGCGCATGCTCAATATCCTCAAGTCAAACCCTCAGCTGATGGCAGCTCTCATCAAATAGCACACAGCCAAGCAAGTGGCCAGCCAGCCTGGCTTTCAGCTCTAGCCTGGCCTGCTGAATCTGAACGCCATGCAAGCCAGCAGGCCATGACCTACTGTCCCTCCACAGCAGCAAGCAATGGGAGGCCAGAACCCCCAGGGCCAGGTCTTGAACATCATGAACCTGGGGCGCAACCCCAGCATGACGAGTCTGAACCACAGTACAGAGAGATGCCATGGAGCAACAATAGCAGCAACATTGTGAGAGGCAGGTCTGACTGTTGGTTGTGATGGGTGTCACCTCCTTTTTTTCACAGGGTTGCCTCCCACCCCTGAGGGCTCCTGACTGTTAGAGGGACCAGGCCAGGCTGAGGGAACCCCCTCCAGTGCATGAATTTTCATGCACCGGGCCTCTAGTTATAAATAATACTCTATTTGAAAAGTAGAAGTCTTAATTTTTTTTTGTTAAGCTGTAATTAAAGTTCTCCCACCACCACACTGCACTCCTCCCCAACACCCCAATTTGGGTTGTCTTTGAGAAAACTTATCATTTAGAAGACACAAAGACCAGTGATCATAAAATACAATCATGAAGTCATCTGAAGTAATATTTTCAGAATTTGGTATTTTCTATGATTTAATCTAATATTATTATTACTAGAGGCCCAGTGTGCACTCCTGGTGGGGGGGGGGGGAGGGGAGACATCCCTCAGCCTGGCCTGCACTCCTGGCGGGGGGAGGGGGAGAGGAGGGACATCCCTCAGCCTGGCCTAGGCCCTCTTGCAGTCTGGGACCCCTCAGGGGATGTCCACATGCTGGATTAGACCTGCTCCCCGGGGGATCGGGCCTAAGCTGGCAGTCAGACATCACTCTGGCAGCGCAGAAACCCTTGGGGGACATCCATTTGCTAGCAGGGAGCAGGCTTAAGCTGCAGTCGGACATCCTTAGCACTGCTGAGGAGGTGGAAGAGGCTCCCGCCACACCGCTGCGCTGGCAGCCATAAGCCTGGCTTGTGGTTGAGCAGAGCTCCTCCTGTGGGAGTGCACTGACTACCAGGGGGCATCTCCTGCATTGAGCATCTGCCCCCTGGTGGTCAGTGTGTGTCATAGTGACCAGTCATTCCCAGTCCTTGTGCTGTTAGGGTCAATTTCCATATTAACCTTTTATTATATAGGACAGAGGCCTGTGCACAGGTGGGGGTCAGCTAGTTTGCCCTGAAGGGTGTCCTGCTGGGGTGCCTGGCCAGCCTGGGTGAGGGGCAGAGGGCTGTTTTCAGGTGGGCCACACCCCCTTCAGGGTGAGGTTCACCAGTGGGGTGCCTGACCAGCTTGGGTGAGGGGCTTATGGCTGTTTTTAGACTGGTCAAACCCTCCAGGGGGGACCCTCACCCCATGGGAGTGTGGTCAGCCTGGGTGAGTGATTGAGGGCTGTTTCAGGCTGGCCACAGCCCCTTCTGGGTGCCTAGTCCCACTGGGGTGCCTGGCCAGCCTGGGTGAGGGGCTGAGATCTAGCCAAGCCTCCTGGCCAGGATCCTCACCCTATGGGGCTATGGCCAGCCTGGGTGAAGGGCTGAGAGCCGTTATCAGGCTGGCCATGGCCGCGGGCTGGAAGCAGGTGTCTGGGATCTATTTAACTTCTATAATTGAAACTTTGTTGCCTTGGTCCTGCTCAAAGCCCAGGTTTCCCCTGGCAACCCAGGTTCCCAGCCCCTCCTTGAGTGGAGGCCACAGTTGCCTCTGGCTGTAACCAGGTATCTTGGCTTTATTTACCTTCTGTAATTGAAACTTTGTTGCCTTGAGCGGAGCTCAGGGCCCGCAGAGCAAGTGGGAATCTTGGCTTCCTCCATTGTCGGGGCAACACAAGCCTCTTGCCTTGCTACAGCTCCCTGGCTGCTGCCATCTTTGTGATGGAGTGAGGGTTAATTTGCATATTACTCTTTTATTAGATTAGAGTACAGGAGAATCTGGGAAGGACAAAAACTCCAAAAAAACATTCAAAATACCTTTTTTGGTCAAAAATAGAAGGGCTATCTACTTTAATAAAAGAATAATATGGAAATTAACCATCTCTCTGGGATGCCTATGCCATGCCCACCAGCCAAGTCATGCCCACCAGCCAATCAGAAGGCTATATGCAAATTAATCCAGCCAAGATGGAGGCCAGCAACCACAGAGCGAGCAGCAGCAGGGACGGGGCAGGCAGCGGGAGCGGGGGTGTGGTGGAGGGGAGCGGCTGACCAAGCTGTCTGTCCACATGAGCTGCACAGGGGGTCCTGACTGCTCCGTCACAGGCACCTGTGAGCTCAGGGGCACCTGGTGCCACGCTGTTTCCCTCTACTCCTGCTCACCACCACTAAGATGTGTGTTAGCAACCTGGGAGGGGTGCTAGCTGGGTTGGAGGTGGAACCCCTTGGGCCCCAGAGCTCCCCTCTTCCTGTAGCAGTGTGGACACATGGGGGTGGGCTCTCCCGGAAGAACAGGGTGGCTGTGAATGACTGCAGGACAGTGCTGAGAGGGTAGGGCTGGTTGGGTCAGAGAACCTGGGAGAGCCCACGCCTGCTGCTGCAGACTCGCTGGCTTATCCCTCCTCACTCCCAGGAACCTTGCACAAGCTGCAGGCCCGGGCCCCATGTGTTTTGGGTGCAGGCTGGGGAGGGGCAGGAATAGGTGTTTGGCCCTGGACACCTTTCAACACCTCTCTAAGCACCTCTGTCCTCTTCACCAGGCCTGACCCACCTCCTCCCCGCTCCCTGAAACTGGGGAGGACTGTGCCCAAGGAAAAGGGCATTCCTGAAAGCAAAGTGGGAGTCTGAGGCCGATGGAGGATGCATCTGTCCCCCACGTATTTCATGGGGGAGGGGTTGAGGCCATGGTTATTAGAACAGAAGGCTCCCCTGCACCCTCTGTGCCATCCACCAAGAGCCCCCTGCCTTGAGGCCTCTGTCATGGCCTCTGTGTGACTGGACCCTCTTTCCTCTTCTACTCCAGACCACATGGGGGAGCCACTGAGCATGTGTGCAGCCCACGTGAGAGGGACAGAGAGGATGGGAGGAGTGTACACATGAGAGACAGAGCATGGGAAGAGTGTGGGGGGTGTGCATGCGCTTTCCAGGCAAAAGCAAGTAGGAAGCACATGAGAACATCTCTGTGTGTGACATTCTCCTGTGACCCTTTTAAATAAATGACATAGTTAAAACAAAGCCCATTTAGCTTTTATGCCTGTGATTCGTGGTGTCCATTCCAGTTAATTACAGTGATTTAAAAACATCTGTGGGGGAGGGGCAGGCAGCGGCAGCGGGGGGCGGGGCGGGCTTGGCCAGCCTGCAAACTGCCATTAGCCCCTCACCCAGGCTGGCCAGGCACGCCAGCAGGTAGACATCCCCCAAGGGGTCCCAGACTGCAAGAGGGCACAAGCCTGGCTGAGAGACGCACCCCCCCTCCCCCCGTGCTCAAATTTTTGTGCACTGGGCCCCTAGTCCTATCTAATAAAAGAGTAATATGGAAATTAGGTGTCACTCTATCACAAAGATGGCCTCCCCATAGCCACACAATGGAGGTGCTCAGTCCAGCTCAGCCCCACCACTGAAGTGGTCAGGCCTGTTATCCAGGCAGGTGGCAGGGAAGGCGGGGGGCCTGAGGTGCAGAACAGGCAATCAGAGGGGGATGGGGATCCCCTGCCCAGGCCAGAGGCCTTCACCAGAAGCCTCAGGCACGGACAAGGGCAAGGGCAGAGCCGATGATCAGAGGGTCAGGGACGGAGCTAATGATTGGAGGGGTATGAGGGTGCCCTACCCAGGCCTAAGGCCTGGGCTAGAGGCCTCAGGCCTGGGCAGGGGCAAGCCCAGAGGTCACAAGGGCCTGGGCTCTGCAGAGCTAGCAATCAGAGGGCAGGGGTGGAGCCTGTGATCGCAGGGGTCTGGGCACTGGTGGAGCCAGCAAAGCAGGGGTGTGGGGGTCCCCTGCCCAGGCTGCAGCATTGCCAGAGGCTGCCAGTGTAGCAAGGGCACAGCTGATGATCGCAGGGGGAAGAATCAGAGCTGGTGATCACAGAGGCCTGGGCTCTGCAAATCTGGTGATCGTAGGGACTTGAGGGTCCCCTGCCCAGGCAAAAAAGTAATATGCAAATTAACCCTCACTCTGTCACAAAGATGGCAGCAGCCAGGGAGCTGTAGCAAGGCAAGAGGCTTGTGTTGCCCTGGCAATGGAGGAAGCCAACATTCCCACCTTCCCTTCCCTGTGGGCCCTCCACTCTGCTCAAGGCAACAAAATTTCAATTACAGAAGGAAAATAAACCCAATACATCTGTTTCCCACTGGCAGCTTTGAGAGGGACCAAGGCAACAAAGTTTCAATTATAGAAGTTAAATAAATCCCAGATACCTGCTTCCAGGCCACGGCCATGGCCAGCCTGATAATGGCCCTCAACCCCTCACCCAGGCTGGCAGGCATCCCAGTATAGACCCCTCATCTTGAAGGGGATGTGGCCAGCCTGCAAACAGTCATCAGCCCCTCACCCAGGCTGGCCAGGCACCCCAGCAGGACACCTGCAAGGTAAACCAGCTGACCCCCACCCATGCACCAAGCCTCTATCCTATATAATAAAAGGTTAATATGCAAATTGACCCTAACAGCAGAAGGACTTGGAATGACTGGTCACTATGACACACACTGACCACCAGGGGACAGATGCTCAATGCAGAAGCTGCCCCCTGGTGGTCAGTGCGCTCCCACAGAGGTAGCTCTGCTCAGCCACAAGCCAGGCTGATGGCTACCAGTACAGTGGTGGTGGCGGGAGCCTCTCCCACCTCCTCAGCAGCACTAAGGATATCCGACTGCAGCTTAGGCCTGCTCCCTGCTGGCAAGTGGACATCCCCCGAGGGCTCCTGGCTGCAGAGGGATATCTGACTGCCAGCCTTTGCCCAATCCCCCAGGGAGTGGGCCTAAGCCAGCAGGTGGACATCCCCTGAGGGATCCCAGACTGCAACAGGGCATAGGCCTGGCTGAGGGACCCCTCCTCCCCCTAGTGCACAAATTTTTGTGCACCGGGCCTCTAGTATTATTATAAATAGTCACTAAGAGGGAGAAAAAATCTTTGGCAGTTTAAATTTTAGTCACATCTCCCCTAATTGTGAATTGGGATGCTGATATGGATACTCACACATGACTGCAAAGGCCCCAGTGCTCTGACATGCCCAAGGTCCTGGGCAAGATGTCTGAGGCACTGAATTAAGGAATGCATCATTGCAACAATGACTTCGGGGCCTTGTTAGTGTCTGAGTTGTTTCTGGGGTCCATTAAGGTGACAAATGATGGGAGCAGATGTAAACACAAGGCCTTGTTGGGCTGTTTGGTAAAGCTCTCAGCATGGAAGCTTTTGATGAATGGTAAGTAATGTTGGTGAAATTAAACCAGTAGGAATGCCAACACATAATCAAACCAGTTGGTGAACATATGGGTGAAAGAGCTATTCTTGAGGCCTGAGATGAATTTGTTCCAGGAGTCTTATAAGAAAATGGAGAGAAATTATAAAGTCCTCATCAACTTTTAAAGAAAAATAATTGAATAGCAGATTTCTTGTTACTTCTAAATTCTCACAACTTGGCCAGGAAGAACCCAGGAAGAGGGGATGCTCTGCTGTAGGCAACCTGGAAGGCTCCACATGTGTTTGTGGGACATGTTGCTATGACACGTCATGCTATAATGAAATGAATTTGGACTCAGAACACACAAAGTTATCTTCTGCTTGAAAGCTAGGAGCAGAAGAGATGCAAGAAGCAAAATTCACAGTATTATTAATTCTCTTCTATTAACTCTATAATCCTATATAATAAAGAGGTAATAGGCAAACTGACCATTAGTCCAACACACAAGATGGCCTTCCCCATGTGGACACAAGATGGCTGGCAGCGGAGGGCAGTTAGGGGTGACCAGGCTGGCAGAGAAGACCAGTTGGGAGGGACCAGGCCTGCAGGGGAGGGCAGCTGGGGCAACCAGGCCTGCAGGGGAGGATAGTTAGGGGCTACTAGGCTGGCAAGGGAGCAGTTAGACATTGATCAGGCTGGTAGGAGAGTGGATAGGGGTGATCAAACTGGCTGGCAGAAGTGGTTAGGAGCAACCAGGCAGGCAGGCAGGTGAGCGGTTGGGAGCCAGCAGTCCTGGACTAAACCAGCAATTGGACATCCCCCAAGGGGTCCCAGATTGAAGAGGGTGCAGACTGGGCTAAGGGACACCCTTCCTCCCCCATGCATGAATTTCATGCACCCAGCCTCCAGTATTTGATAAAATATTATTGTCTATATTAGTAATTCTGCTTGCCATAGGTGGAATTTGCTATTTAATATTGGTATATTTTGAGGATCACAAAATACCTCAGTCCTACCTACCACAAAATACAAAGGCATAGATATTAACAAAACATTGCCAATTATCAGCAGGAAGATAATAAAAACTGCTGGTTATCTTCTCAATATCTATTCTCCCACTCTTTCCAAGTGAGAGGACCCAGGAACCCTAGGTGAGCTCATAGTTGAGTGTGGGTGTGTAACTTCTGTCCAGTAATATGTATGGGAACATTTCATGGGTCATCTTCCTTAAAAACAACCAGAGTATGTCCTTAACCCTCTTCTTATTGTCTGTCCCACCTTCTTTTTTGCTTCTGGAATGTAGGTGACATTGCTATGGCTGAAGCCCACATCTTGAACCATGTATTAACTTTGGAAATTGAAGCCATCCAGGCAGAGCATCAGGATCAAGGAGCATGGCCCACAAGAACTTCCCACGGCAGGAAGGGAGATGTCTGGAGCCCATACAGCTATTTTAACCTGGCTGCAATTTCATGATCTGCTATGGAAAGACAGGGTTTGCATTTGGATTTTGTAAAAATCATAACAGTAACTATGTTCTGCACCATCAGGGATATATTTTTACTTGTGATGAAATTTTGAATCTGAAGCAATCAAAACTCAGAAGCTATTTTAAAAAGTAGGATATTTGGCTTCAGATTCAAAATTAACAATTTGGAAAAAAATTGCTATGATTTCCTTCACAAGAATTTGGTTTTCTTTTTTTAATGTTTAGAATTGTTTTCCAACTAGAGTAAATAGTATTGGACTGGTTTATATAGGGGAGTATGTGTACAATTTATATTAAAGTTAATTTCAATGAGCCTCAAGCAAGCATTTTTTCAGTACCATGCCTACTACTGCAGCTAGTGCTTTTGTTCTCAGAAGGACATGAATTTATGTTTCACAGAAGAAAACACAAACCATAAATCTATGAGAATGTTTATTAGTAATGTAAATAAAAAGTTTGCTTGTTAAATTAGTCAAAATTAAAAATAAAAATTGGCTATGACGAGACAGGTACTTACCCTGATGGTGGAAGTGTGAATTATTGTCTAGTTATCGAGTTGCCAATTTGTTACAAGAGCCTTATAAAAATTCATATTCTCTAGCCTAGTAATCCCACTTTAGAAATCCACCCTATTAATTAGATAGTTGATAAAGAAGTTTAAGGATATTCATCTCAGAATTATTCTTGATAGAGAAATATTATTTTTAAAAAGTCTGAATGTTTCTCAACAGAAAATTAATTAAATTATGGCACATTTATCACTGAGCTACTTATTACACAGCTATTACAATGGAATTTTTGAAGAATCTACTCTAATAAAAGAGTAGTATGAAAATTATTCATCACTCCAAGACACCTAAGCCACGCCTACCAGCCAAGCCACACCCCCATTCAATCAGAGCAGCTATATGCAAATTAATCGAGCCAAGATGGCGGCCAGCAGCCATGGAGCTAGAGCAAACAGGAGGCTTCTGTTGCAACTGCCTGACTAGGCTGGCTGGGCCTCTGCTCATGGCAACAATGTTTCAATTATAAAAGCCATGGAGCTGAAGCAAATAAGAGGCTTTGTTACCTGCCTAGGCCTCACTCAGGGTAACAAAGTTTCAATTATAGAAGATAAATAAACCCCAGAAACCTGATTCCAGCCAGCTTTGCTGGGACGTTGGGTCAATGGGAGCTGTGGGCAGCCTGAAAACAGCCCTCAGCTGCTCACCCAGGCTGGCCAGGTACCCCAGTAGAGACCCGAACCCTGAAGGGACTGTGGGCAGCCTGAAAATGGCCCTCTTCCCCTCACCCAGGCTGCCCAGGCACCCCAGTAGGGACCCAAACTTTAAAGGGGATGTGAGCAGCCTGAAAACGGCCCTCAGCCCCTCACCCAGGCTGGCCACACCCCCATGGGGTGAAGGTCCACACTGGGGGGGCTTGGCCAGCCTGCAAACAGCCATCAGCCCCTCACCCAGGCTGGCCAGGTATGCCAGCAGATGGACATCCCCTGAGGGGTCCCAGACTATGAGAGGGCACAAGTCAGGCTGAGGGACCCCCCCAAGTGCACAAGTTTTTGTGCACTGGGCCCCTAGTTATTAATAAAACTAGAGGCCCAGTGTACAAATTTGTGCATGGGTAGGGTCCCTCAGCCTGGCCAGCGATTGGGGGACAGTTGGGGCCAGCCAGGAGGTTGGCTGTGGGAACACATTGACCACCAGGGGGCAGCTCCTACATTGAGCATCTGCCTCCTGGTGGACACTGTGCATCATAGCATAACCAGTCCTTCAGTCAGCCAATGGTAATGGTCACTTCGGTTTTTATATATATAGATGGGGCAATTTTACAATATAATGATGAATAAAAACAACATATATGTTTTAATCTTAAGTAGACATGAAAATAGCTTGTAGGAAGTGCACATATTATCATTTGCCTCCTTAGGAGGTAAAATTATAGTTAATTTTTATTTTTGCTTTATATTTTTCTGCATTTTTCAATTTTTCTATAATGACAATGAGTTTTTATTGTAATTATAAAAGATTAAAAAATATATATAGTATTCTAGATCCCAGTTTGAACACAAGAAATAGCATTATTTATAAAAAAATGACTTAATCAAGATTTTTCCTCCCAGTTTGAACAAAACCAGGAAATCGTATTATTTTGAAGAAAAACTTGACGTAATCAAGATTTTTCCTATATGGGTCTTCTACATGTAACATTATTGTTGTTTTGCTGCCAAATCCAGCATTTATCTCTCATTAATAACTTGATGAATATCAGTGAATTATAAAAAAACTCATTACTGCCTAATCAACATAAAATAACACTAATGCAGAAATGCATCTATTTATGCACTGACCATTTTGATGATCAAACAGCCTGGAAAATGAAGCATCAGCATTGAAATGTACCAAACCAGGAAATCTCATCAGAAACTTAGTTACTTCTTAACTAGTAATATAGTTTTTTTGGTTGGTTAAGTATTAAATGATCATTAAAGTTTTTTGAGCAAAGACTAGTTTTACTTAACGTGGTCTAGAAGTTCAGCAACTCAAGAACACAGAAATGTTGACATTTTGTTATTCCAGAAAAGGAATGGTAGTCTCAGTAAAGGGCAACATAACCTTGGAGAGAATAATATTCTATTGGTATGGTTGGGTGTAGAATAAAGTAATACTTTATTTTGTTTAATTCCAGGTTTCAATTTGTTATTGAAATTCTAAGAAATTTATTTAAAATGACCCTACAACATGCCCAAAGATTTACCTGCAGAAGTATTTCTTATGAAATATTTATATTAATGAAAATGGGAGAAAATTTAATGTTTAATAATTGAGCTTTTTAAATATAAATTACATTTCTATATAATGAAATCTCATGCCATCATTTAAATAAATGTTGTCAAGGAATACTTAGGTAAATGAAAAAATGGAAACAATATATATTAAGTAAAAATGTGTTTATCAGGTTGAAATATATGTGTGTATAAAATTTTCATATATATATCATACATATATATATAAAATTTTCATACATATATATCTCCACATGTATATTGATGCATGAAAACAAAATTTTGCCCCAAAATGTCATCTGTGTATGAGTATCATAATTTTTATTGTCTTCAGTTTTATTTTCTTTAGTTTCCAAATTTCTTAGATTTTTAAAAAATTTAAGTATAGTTGCTATACAATCTCATATTGATTATATTACTTTCACATGTACAATATAGTGATTCAACATTTTTTGTACCTTACAATGTGATCACCACACTAATTCTAGAGTTTTGGGTGTTTTGTTTTTTTTTAGATTCCATATATAAGTGAAACCATAAGCTATTTGTCATCCTCTTTGTGACTTATTTCACTTAGCATAATTCCCTCTAGCTCTCTGGATGTTCATGGATGGGTGCATGAATAAAGAAGTTGTGGTAGGTATATGAGATGAAATATTACACAGCAATTAAAAATAATAAAATTTTGCCATTTGTGACTATATGGATTGATCTAGAGGGTAGTTTCCAAATTTCTTACAATAAAAATATGACCCTAAAGTCTTTGCAAACTTTTCAACTATGATTCACTAAAATAAATTATATTAATAATAAAGACATATCGTATTTTCCGGAGTATAAGATGACTGGGCGTATAAGACGACCCCCAACTTTTGAGAAGATTTTCCTGGATTAAAAAGTCCGGACAGAGACCATAAGCGGCACAAAAAGGAGCCGACCGGAGACACGTGCGGCCTCTGTCCGGCTCCATTGAAATGAATGGAGTGCGGCCGTCTTCTGGCTCAGAAGTTTCAGCACCTGCCCTGTAAGACGACACCTGGCCCCCGACTGCTGAGAAGATTTTCCTGGGTTAAAAAGTCGTCTTATATGCCAGAAAATACAGTACTTTAGTATGTATTAAAAGATAGCAACAGAGGCTAAGTCTCAATGATTCTGAAATATTTCTTCATACAAGTGTGAACAAAAAGCTATTTTAAAACAACCAGCAGTTTTCTCCTATTGGTAGTACATTGCTGTTTTATAGATGTAAAGAGAAAATCGCCCTTTAATGGGGCTGCTGATTATGCAAAGGCAAAACTCTACTGGAGTGGCCAGCAGCTGAATTAAGGTCAGGAGGAATTAAACGGCTCTGTATGACATTGCGAAAGTTCCTTTTTACTCCGTGCTGAATTGCCCCTCTGAGGTTATGTTTCATTGCAGGTGAGCACAGAACTTGGAGAAGGGGAGTGAAGGAGAGAATTTTGTTTCTCTTTCCTACTGGGTGGACTATGGGTGCTAGGGCAGTTATTTCATAGCCTTGGGGGCACCTAGATTCCAAGTGTGCAGACACAGTCCAAGGCATTGTCAGTGGTGTTAGGAGGTGCCACCCCTGGCCTCTCTTGTGTAGGCATGTTTTCTAAAATAAATTGTTATAACATTTGTTTTTCGTAGCTTGATGCTTGTGTAAAACAGAAAGCAGTCAAGGGCAGACAAAGCCCCTAACAAGATAACATCAACAACATTTCTCTGCTGTGTTAGCAAGAAGGAAAACAAGAAGCAACAACTTTTATCTGCTTCTTGTTTTATTAAGTTCTGGACTCAAAGAGCACACAGCTGCTAGAGAGATGGGTCCTGGTGCCAGATACTCAAGGAGTAAACTATGTACATGTCTCTTGAGTTTATTCATTAGTGCCCAACTAAAAGACTGTTTAGACCTATTTTTTATAATTGCTGCCCTCATAAAGTTTTAATGGACAGATTACTAAATATTTATATGCATATCTGTACTTTACACATAAAAAGAGGAAATGTTCTTATATTTCCCCCATCCAATTCCGAGCCACGTTTTGCTCCCCTGGAGATAATAATGTTATGGAATGATGCCGTGAAAGAGATGACTGCCAGAGCCAAAAGGTAGAATTTAGGAGCCTTTATTGAGCTGGCCAACTGGTCTGCAGCACCAGCACCCCATTGAAGTGAGGACTGACACTGTAGCCCCGACCAGATGGAGAAGCAAGCTTTTATTCACAAAAACCACAAAAAGGTGACGCACAAAGTTTGTTGCTCTATTTCTCAACACAAGATACAGACTCATAAGTTTTGACTAGAATGTGACTATTTTCTTATCTCTAGCAGTAAGCAGTAAGTCCTACTGAGCTGCAAACAAGCTGGGGTAAGTTGACCTTTACAAGAATGCTCTGTGGAGAAATGCATGTCTAGAATATAAACACTTTGTAGGGAGGAGTGAGTGGAGGAAGTTAAGGAAGTATCTGAATGGATCTTGCAGGATGGGAAGGTTTACATGGGAGACAGAAGGAAAAACACTATGTGTGTGGGAAGGAGGAAGGAAGTTGAGGAGGCAGGAGGCTGGTAGACATGTGTCAGGCCTCGAAGGAGCGAACAGCTCAGCTGATATCAGGGTCAGTTGGGCAATAAAGAGAAACAGTACTCAAAGACCTGCTAGCTCTCAGGTTGTATCCTCAGATAGCGATGTGGGCTCAGGGCTATAGACTAACAAACGGGAGTTCATTAGTGGGAAGTGAATCTTCAAGCAATGGTGGTTGGGGTGATAATTTCTCATTTGGTTGGTCTACAGGTCTTTATTTTTTACTTGTCAAAGCAACTGCTTCCAAGTTAGAATTAGACTCTATTCTGGTGACCTCTACTAGTTCACACCAGAAACCTTCTACGTTTCCACTGTCAAGATCTATTTCACTTGAAGAAGTAAACAGTGCCCGGATCACCACCTGAGCAGAACTTGAAAATCTAAGAGCACAGCTGGAAATGACTGCATCAGGAAGAGATGCAGGAGGGCCAAACAGCAACCTCTCCCCTGAGCTCCTTCCTGCAAAGAGAACGCTTAGAGGCTCAGGCATGAATAGAAGTGGCTTTGTGCTGTTCTTTTCTTCCAAAATGGTCATCATTAATTTGTTGACACAAATCCACAAAAGGTGAAAGAGGAACACACCATGTTAATGAGGAGGCAAGCCCATTCTTGCCTGGTACACTGGAGAAGTCCGTCCAAGCTGCTCACCCACGTGAAACCACCTTCCTAAGTTTCCAGGGCTGGTAAGACCTCTGCTAAAAATGAGCTCAAAACCTATTGCATGAATGCAAACACACCAGGGTCACATTGTGTATTTAATTTAACCAACATTTCAGACAAAGTTATGGACTAAAAATAAGTGTGAAAGTCATAAGGACCTCTTTCATTTTCTCTCTCTAGTATTATCTCATCCCTTTAAAATAACTCTCACCTTGAGAAACACACACACACACACACACAGAATAAGACATTGTCAAAAGGTGTGCATTAAAAACAAAAATTAAATTTATTTTGGGAGAGTCAATGAACACATTAAAGCTAAATAAATTTCTTTGTCTTAGAGATATTAGATCAGTAAAGTTAAAAAGGAAATCTAAGCAGATATTCCCCCACTGCATTTCTTGACTCTTTTGCTGTTATGAAAATAGTGAAAGATTATCCTACGGGATTGATTGATTCTTTTTCCTCTGTCTGGACAACAAATCTGTGTAAGGGTGGTGCCGTTCAAGTTCTGAGGCACTGACCCCACTCCGACCAGAGAGAAAACCATCACGTGAGATGCCGTGTGTCTTTATCCCATGATCAGGATGCAAGACTTGGAGTTACATGCACTCAGTTGATTTTGGTATCCTGAGAATGATCTTGGATAAAGGATATTAGTGGGAAAACTGGGGAAGCTCAAATCAAGGCTTAGTTAAGGATAATGTACCAAGGTGAACGTCCTGGTTCTGTAAGCACTTTGGTGAGGTAAAGTGATACCACTTTATGGGAAACTAGATGAACATTTCTATACTATCCTCACAACTTTTTCTGTAAATTTAAAATGATTCCCCAGAGAAATGTTACTTAAGAAAAGTAACTCAATGTTACTTGAGGGCACTCCTGGAGAATGCCCTCAGCATTCCTTGGAAAGACCCATGTCATCTGTCACTAGCACATCAGGAGCCACTGTGCTCACCTGTGTGTAGAATAGCCTAATGCATGTTTACTGTGTTCAGTTCTACAACCAGCAGAGCAAAGTGGCTCCAGACTTAGAAGTGGGCCCCTGGGTGTGGATGGGTGGTGAGCTGTGAGGGCCTGTGCAAGTGGTGGACCCTGATAGCTCCCCCTCCCACTTCCACCCTTGGGCAGGGACCATACTGTGCTCATCTTTGTTGCTTCAAGAGCACTTCTTGGGGGAATATGGGTCAAGCAGGGGCTTCAGAGTCGAACAGTTTAAATTTCCAGCGTCCCCCTTGCCAGGCCCATTACTTTGGGACAAAGTGGTTAGCATTTCAGAGTCCCCGTTTCCTCATCTGTAAAATGAACTGTTGAAATGATTACATGCAGTGGCACACTCAGAACCCCAAGCTGGAAGGTCCGCATGCCTTCCCGCAGGACAGCCCCAGTCACACGGGTTTATTCCTTCTGCAATGCTCTTCTGGTGCTCATGTGTGAGACCCTTTTCTAAATGATTTCCAAACAGTGACTCACTTCATTATCCTAACTGCCTGCTGAGGTAGGTACCACCATTGTTATTATCATCATCCTATTTAATGTGAAGGAAACAGAGGCTTAGGGAAGCCACTTGCAGGCTCACACAGCTGTGAAGTGGAAGGTCATGGGATGAGACCAGGTCACCTCCAGGTATAACACTAAACACTAGGCTGTCAGGGAGCATATGCTACTGAGGAGACACATAGGGACAGGTGCGAGGCTGGCTTCTTCACGTGCACTCTCAGCTTGCTCAGTGCACAGCCGGTGTGAACCATGCTGTGGGCTAAAGGAACGATAGTAGCCCCCCTAAAGACGTGCCAGTGGAACACCCAGCAACCCATCTCCCAGCATCCTCAGAGGTGCCAAGGATGGGAACTGCCACTCACCAGGGACCTCCTACGTTCCAGTCAAGGGGTTCACCCCTTGGGATGCTCTCTTCAAACACAAGATGTGGTTGTAGCAAGGCAGTTTTATTTGCTGGCAGCAAGTAGAGGAGCTGGGATTCATATCCAAAGCTGTGCCTCCCAGAAGGGAGGCTTGTCCTGTTTATAGCTGCCTCTGCAAAGTCCTGTGCCACATTTTAACATTTAGCAAGAATAACAGAACTGTCCAGCACTTGAGAGTCTTGTCCTGTCCAACAGCCATCTTATAAGATGTACGGGACGATTTACTCTTCCCTCCTGGAGAAATCAGAATACACAGAGAGATCACTAACTTCCCAAAGTCATGTAGCTCATCAGAAGTGGGGGCAGGACCAGGATCCCCAGATTCTTGCTTTCAAAGCCCTACAAATGAGACCACACCCTGGAATGTCTATCTGAGCCATGGCCTCCTCTTTCACTGGGCCCAGTCTCTGTGAGAAGCCACCTCAGAGAGATGCCTCTGAGCTCCCCACGAACGCTGCACCCCACTCACGTGCAGTCCTTTGGCTCTGCTTTATCCTTCATTATATTCATCCTTCTCTGACATTGCATTCGCTTACCTTCTGTCCCATTACCTCGTGGTAATTCTAAGAGGGGAGGGGCTTGTCTGTCTTGGTCACATGGCATGCCCTGGCGTAAAATAGTACCTGATACAGTGTAGGTAATTTTTTTAAAAACTGCTGAATAACTAAATAGATATGTAAGGATTGGTTAATAGTATCTCCTTTTATCAGTTAGGTAAGTCAGTTGGGACAAAGATTTATATTATAAGTAAAACTGATGAGAAATGGAGGAAACGATGTTAATTTCAGTCAGATCAGATCACAAGGTGTGAGCAGCACCATGAATGCCTGGGAGATCCATGCCAGTGAGGTGCCCAGGAAGGAAAGGGTGCGGGGGTGAGACACCCAGGACAGCCGGGGGTGGGGGAGTGAGGCACCCAGGATAGCCGCCCGCTGAGCCAGCCACTGAGTTAGCAGGCACAGATTTGGGTCCCCTTTCTTCTGAGTCCTGGGAGCTCAGAGCAACTTCTGCTGCTGATCACACCATCTTCACTCCCTCTCAGTTCCCATCAGGAAACAGATGGCCCTGGTTTCTCTTTTACCACTGTATTTACATGTCTGCTGTAAGACGAAAGCTTTTTTTAATTTATTTTCCTAAGAGACCATCTAAACTAATAAAAGTATAATATTAAAATTAACCATCTCTTCGGGACGGGTAAGCCACACCTACCAGCCAATCAGAGTGATTGTATGCAAATTAACCCAGCCAACATGGAGGCCGCCACTCACGGACCTGAGTAAACAGCAGCTTTCATTGCAGCAGGAGTGAAGCTGAAACTGTTTGCAGCCCACTCCGCTTATCCTGGCTCAAGGCAAAACATACTTGCAATAAAGTATCAATCATAGAATCCTCGGAGCTGAAGGAAACAGCAGGCCTAGCCTGACTACTAAGGGTAAAAATGTCTCATTATAGAAGCGCAAGGTGAAGCAGAGGAGGTTTTGTTACTAGGCCTCAGCTTAAAGGAACAGTGCATTAATTATAGAAGATAAACAAACCCCAGAAACCTGCTTCCAGCCAGCCTTGCTGGGACATTGGGTTAATGGAAGTTGTGAGCAGCCTAAAAGCCTGAAAGCTCCAATCAGCCCGTCACCCACGCTGGCCACACCCCAATGGGGTGAGGGATGTTACTGAGGGGCTTGGCCAGCCTGCAAACAGCCATCAGCCCCTCACCCAGGCTGGCCAGGTACCCCAGTAGGGACCCAAAACCTGAAGGAACTGTGGACAGCCTGAAAATGCCCCTCAGCTCCTCACCCAGGCTGGCCACACCCCAATGGGGTGAGGGACCCCACTGGGGGGCTTGGTCAGTCTGCAAACAGACATCAGCCCCTCACCCAGGCTGGTCAGGCATGCCAGCAGGTGGACATCCCCAGAGGGGGTCCCAGACGGTGAGAGGGCACAGGCCGGGCTGAGGGACCTCCTGAGTGCACAAATTTTTGTGCACCGGGCCCCTAGTGTTAATAGGATCAATAACTCAGACTAGCAGGTATCAAAGTGCCACTTCCCACCCTTACCTGGGGCGGGCACCACAGGCTATGAAGTCCAGGCTCCAGGGCCTGCTAGGCATGGGAAGACTTATAGGGTGTGTGAGTTCTGCCCTGTGCCCGCCCAGATGACATGTCAAATGCAGCAGCACCCAGAGCTCTGAGGAGTCTGAAGCCCAAGTCCTATGTGGAGGCTCTCTCTAACACCATCCACACGAGGGACAAATAGTGGAGGCCCAGCCAGAGCCAGGGGCATAGAGGACTCATCTTCTGTGGGAACCCTATTGTGAATGAGGAGACAAGCCGCTCCCAGGAGGCCTCACTTCTCATCTATTTTCAGAAGTTCCTGGTCCCAGCACATCCACTGTGGATCTCGAAAGGTAGCCAGGGCCTTGCTGATCACTGGTGGAGCTAGTGGGCCTTGCAGCAGGTTATTGAACCACACAAACCTGGTCTCATTCTCTCCTGTTTCAAGACTCCAATGCCCCCGGGCAGCAAGGCCTGTACCCTGAAAACTCACCATAGAACCCCTGGGTTCTCCACAGTTACAGTGTAAAGTCCAGGTCTCTCTCTGGAAGAATCAAGTAGGGGCTCTCCTGGGACCACAGCCTTGGAGCAGACCCCACCCCCCCTCCACACACACACACACACACACCCACACAACCAAAGTTGACCAAAGTTAATTTTCTAAATTTGTTTTTTCTTAACCAGTCTAGGGACATAGTGTCCACAGAATATTAAACAAATATAGTGTCTAAGAAGATAAATTTCCAGTTATCAGATGACTAAGTTCTGGAGATCTAATGTACAGCACAGTGATTATAGTTAGTAATATTTTATTGTAAACTTCAAAGTTGCTAAGAGTATAGCTCTTTAAACCAGTGGTTCTCAACCTTCTGGTCCTTTAAATACAATTCCTCATGTTTGACCCAACCATAAAATTATTTTCATTGCTACTTCATAACTGTAATGTTGCTACTATTATGAAATGTAATATAAATATTTGATATGCAGGATGGCGTTAGGGGTCTTATGCACCAAAGAAGTCGCAACCCACAGGTTGAGAACTGCTGTCTTAAATGATCTCACCACAAAAAAGAAATAGTCATTAAGGGGTGTGATGTCATTTTGCAATACGTGCATCAAATCAACATGTGATATGTCAATTATTTAATCTAATAAAAGAGTAATATGCAATTACTCTAATAAAAGAGTAATATGCAATTACCCAGCTGGGCCTCTGCTCCAGGCAACAATGTTTCAATTATAGAAGCAAACAGGAGGCTTTGATGCCTGCCTAGGCCTCCGCTCAAGATAATAAAGTTTCAACTATAGAAGATAAATAAACCCCAGAAACCTGATTCTAGCCAGCCTCGCTGGGATGTTGGGTCAATGGGAGCTGTGGGCAGCCTGAAAACGGCCCTCAGCCCCTCACCCAGGCTGACCACACCCTCATGGGTGAGGATCCCCACTGGGGGGGCTTGGCCAGCCTGAAAACAGCCGTCAGCCCCTCACCCAGGCTGGCCAGGCATGCCAGCAAGTGGACATCCCCCAAGGGATCCCGGACTGTGAGAGGGCACAGGCCGGGCTGAGGGACCCTCCTGAGTACACAAATTTTTGTGCACCAGGCCCCTAGTATTTCAATAAAGCTGGAAAAACAGAATTTTAAATTAGCAGAAAAACTAATTACATAAAAAAGTCAACTCAAAGGAGAAATTGATATCATATGAAAATAACAATGACTATAATCAGTTGGTAGAGATCCTCTATAAACTATTTGCATAATTGGAAGTTATTTCTACTTCAAAATAAGCACATTATGGTTCAAAAGCTAGGCAGCCATGAGTCCAATAAAGTCTTTGTATTGAGCCTTAGAAGTATCAGCCCCTCTTTCCAAGGCCTATCAGGGGTCTTCAAACTTTTTAAACAGGGGGCCAGTTCACTGTCCCTCAGACCATTGGAGGGCCGGACTATAGTTTAAAAACAACAACAACAACTATGAACAAATTCCTATGCACACTGCACGTATCTTATTTTGAAGTAAAAAATCAAGGTTGCAAAAACACCCAGCAGGCTGGATAAATGTCCTCGGTGGGCCGCATGTGGCACTCGGGCCATAGTTTGAGGACGCCTGGATGTTAACATCTAAACTAATAAAAGCGAAATATTAAAATTAACCGTTTCTCCGAGACAGGGTAAGCCACGCCCACCAGCCAATCAGAGCAGCTGTATGCAAATTAGCCCAGCCAACATGGCGGCCGCCACTCACGGACCTGAGTAAACAGCCCTTTCCATTGTGGCAGCAGCGAAAGTGAAGCTTCGCCCCTCAGCTCAGCTCCGATTAAACTGCCTCTAGCGAAACACAGCTTTTTGAAACATTGTAACAATCATAGAATCCTCTGGAGCTGAAGGAAAGAGCAGCTCCGGCCTAACCAGTAAAAGTAACAATTGTTTCATTATAGACGCTGCGAGGTGAAGCAGAGGAGGCTTCGTTAGTAGTTAGAAGG
>PVJC01030495.1:0-21126 GCA_004026665.1 Murina feae | reverse complement strand
GTGGATTATGTGTTGGTTTCGGATGATGGCTTAGTGGCTACGCCATCATGTACTTCACACAGGGCTTCCCCTGGCTGTTCCCAGGGCCCACCTGGCCCGGGCGTAGTGTCACCATCTTACTGGCTGTGCTTCCTGTGCTGGGTCACCTCCCCGTGACTGTGGTGGGACTTCCCAGGTGTGCTTCTCGGTCCCCTCCCCCGACCCCTCGCCCCCCACCCCCCCGCCCCCACGAGTCTGTTCCCTGCATCTGAGAGTCTGTTTCCAGTTGGCTTGTTTGCCGACACTGTCTTCCAGCTCCCACACGCACGTGCCGTCATGGGCACTTGTCCTGCTCTGACTGACGGACTGGACTGAGCATAACGTCCTCCGGGCCCTCCCATGCTGTCTCCGGTGGTCAGCTCTCCCTCTTTCCTAGGGCCGAGGCGCTCCGTGCACACAGCACCAGCCTCTTCACCCCTCGTCTCCTGAGGGCACTGGGGGCTCCCACAGCTCGGCTGTTGCAAACAGCACTGCAGTGAGCGCAGGGGCGCAGAGATGCCTTCGAATGAGTGTTGGGGTTTCGGATAAATTCCCGGGAGTGGGCCGCTGGGTCATAGCGGGTCCATGTTCAGTCTCTGACGGAAACTCCGCGCTGTCTTCCACGGCGGCTGCGCCAGCCTGCAGCCCCACCAGCAGGCACCGGTCGGCCCTTTTCTCCGCACCCCGGCCAGCACTGCACGTGTTCGCTGGGGTACGGGCTGTGGCCTTGCCGAGGGCTGTGGGGTGAGACCTCGTTGCGGTTTTGATGAGCATCTCTCTGACGATCCGTGACTTTGAGCATCTTTCCACCTGTCTCTTGGCCGTCTGTGTGTCCTCTTTGGAGAAGGGTCTGTTCGGGTCCACTGGCCAGTGTTTAATTGGGTGGGTTGGGTTTTTCAGTGCTGAGTTGTATGAGTTCTTTATAAATTTTGGATCTTAACTCCTTACCAATGTGTCACCCATGAATATGTCTCCCATTTAGCGTTGTCTCTTGGTTTTGTGGAGTTCCTTTGTGGTGCAACAGTGTTTTAGTTTGAGCTGGTCCCATTCGCTTGTGTTTCTTCAGTTTCTCTCGCCCGAGGACATGTGTCAGAGGAAAACATTGCTCTTTCAATGAACCGGCCGGTCCTCTGGCCGCTCCTGTGGAAGCCGGGATCCTGCGCGGCTGTGGGCTCAGCAGGGAGAGCGTTGGGGTGAAAAGCTGCGCTCTCTCTGCACCGGTGAGGCGCCTGCCAGCTTTCGCTCTGGGAGGCGGGCGACAGCGGCTGCCTATAGTCCTCGCAGCCGCTTGCTTGCTGACCAGCACCATTTATTTATCTATTTATTTACCTATCTATTAAGTCCTCCCCGAGGGTGTTTTCCCATTAGTTCTTAGGGAGAGTGGAGGGAAGATGGAAAGACAGAGAGAAACATCAATGCGAGAGAGACACACGGATGGGTTGCCTCCTGCACGCACCCTGACCAGGGCCCAAGCCCAGAGGAGCCTGCACCACATGCCCTTGACCAGCAGGTGGCGCTGTGCAGGCTGGGACACAGGCCCGCTCTGACCTGCACTCTGCATCCTGTGCACCTGTGCAGGAGAAGGTGCGGTGAGGCGGCCACCTGTGCAGGTGGGAGCGTGTGTAGGTGCAGGCAGGAGCGTGTGCAGGTGCAGGGGGAGCGTGTGCAGGTGCAGGGGGAGCGTGTGTGGGTGCAGGGGGAGCGTGTGCAGGCGCAGGGGAAGCGTGTGCGGGTGCAGGGGGAGCATGTGCTGGTGTAGGCGGGAGCGGGTGCGGGCGCAGGGGGAGCGTGTGCTGGTGCGTAGCCACCCCTGCTGCAGGGTCTGCGTGCAGTGATTCTCAGGTGGAGAGAGCGTGTGCAGTGATGACCTCACTCGTGTCCCCGTTGTTGGCAGGGAAGTCACGTGTGTGCTGTGGGCGATGGAAACTTATATTCTAAACTTCTTGGGGAAAGACAGGCTCATGGCGGCTGCGCGAGGGAGGCCGTTCTTAGTGCTACAGGTTCACGGTGTGCTTCTCCGCGGCCCCCTCTGCGGGTCGGGGAGGAAACTGCAGCGGGAGCACCTGGCAGAGAACCATGGCACCAGGTCGCTCCATATCTGACCTCTGTCAGGAAACGGGGCCACCCAGGGTCCGGTGCCGCCAGGTCCGTCACCTGGGCAGCCCTGTTCCCCGGGTGCAGCTACTGAACCGACGGCTGCTTCCATCGGGGGCTGGTGCCGAAGGTCCACCCACTCGGCGGGTCAGAGCCCGGGGCCCAGCCCTCACCGCGGGCGTGGCACTCCCTGTGCACAGCTGCCGCATCGCTCAGCGAGAGCTGCCGTGCTTGGAGCTGCCTCCTGGTGTTTCGGCTCCGTCCGCTTTCCTCACGCCTGCTCACCTGCTCACCTGCCCCCACTGTGTGCTCTCGGATGCCGGAGTCTTGGCAGAGGCGAGGCGTCAATCAAGCGATGAGCTGGTGCGTGGTTTTGGGCTCCGCCAAGCTGCCTTTGCGTCTGCCTTATAAACAACACTGGTGTCACTTCACTTCAGATGTTCCAGATGGCCCTGGCCAGTGTGGCGCAGTGGATAGAGCGTCACCCACAGACTGCAGGGACCTGGGTTTGGTTCTGGTCAAGGGCATGCACCTTGGTTGCAGGCTAGATCCCCCGCCCTGGTCAGAGCGCATGTGGGCGGCAACTAATTGACGTGCCTTTCTCACATCAATGTTTCTCTCTGTCTCCCCCCCTCTTCCACTCTCTCTAAAAATCAGTGGAAAAATATAAAAATATCTCAAGTGAGGATTAACAACGAAAAAAGAAAGCCTGCCTGCTTAGTCAATAAAAGAAAATGGGGGGCAGGAGGGGGCGCGAATCACAGATTTGCATGAATTCCTTTTGCCACCAACAGCCAAGAACAGGGTTTATTCACGTCCCCAAATATACAAAAGCAAAGGGGCGAATCGCTGGGGAGCAGAGCACAGGCTGCAGGAAGGGGAGGGCCGGGGAGGTCTGGGAAACGAGCCTGTGAAACAGCCCAGAGGGCGAGGAACCCCTCGGGTGCAGATAACGGGGTGGTCCTGGCCGATGTTGGGAAACCAGGAAACGGCTGCTTGTTTGTCTTTTCCCACCCACCGTGTGTGCTGGAGCCACACACACACACACACACACACACACGCACACGCACACGCACACACGCAGTCAGAACAGGAGCAGCGTGTGTTTGAGGATTAGCTGCCTCTTACTTCTCGCCGTCCTCGCAGCGCCTGACCTTTCACGAGGCCCTGGGATAAACTCGGGTGAAATCCCGCTCTCCGCCTCCCTGCACCTCGGCCGCCGCGGAGCCGGCTTCGCTGTTCAAACAGCCGCGGGCTCTGCCCTTTCGGTTCGCCCGCCGGTCACATCAGCGGTGGGTGCTGCTCGCTGTGAAGGGCATCGCGGAGAGTGGGTGTCAGTTTACTTCTCCCTTTGCCTCTTCACAGCCAGGGATTTTCACGATTCTTCCCAATCCCCTCCATCGTCCACAGGCAGGAGAAGAGGGTCTGAGGACAGCAGTGGAGCCCAGGGGCCTCGCTCAGGGGTTGAGCGTCGAACCCGGAGATGAGGGTTCAATTCCCAGTCAGGGCACAGGTCCCAGTTGTGGGCTTGATCCCCAGTGGGGGACATGCAGGAGGCAGCCGATCCATGGTCTCTCTCATCATGGATGTTTCTCTCTCCCTATTTCTCTCTGTCGGCACTTTCCTCCGTGTGTCTGACGACAGTGGGCGCCACACCCTCACTTCTGTCTGGTGACAGTTGATGCGGCGAATGTCCTCGTGGCTCCTGAGGGAGACGGACAGACACCGCCGAGGTTGGTCGTGCTGTGTCCCCGTTGCCTCCTTCCCGTAGGAAAAGCCATTTGCAGGGAAACATGAAATGCTGGGAACGCGGAATCCGACAGATTCTGGCGTGGAGGCAGGAGAATGGCTTGGACTCGCAGAGGACTTATTCCGTGGAGTACGCATCCCGCCAAACCCACGTTCTCAGTGGATAGAATGACAGCAGAGGCAGCACACTGTCCTCTGTGAGTTTCTCTTTGGCCTTTTGTGTCTGCCCGAGAGGAGTGTGAAGAAACCCCTGAGTCACTCTACTCCGTGCAATGGGGGGGACAGTGGAATCGCCCAGAGATGGAAGGTGATGAGAGGCAGATGGGACAGCAGTGCGAAGGCAGGGGCATAGGGAGCTCTAGAAAGAACAGCGGGAGTCTCCAGAAGTGCTTGCTTCTCGTGGCGCCGTCCTTGGGGCTGGCAGCATAACAGGCTGATCAGGTCTTCATCACGTGCGGGGCTCCCGTTTTATCTCCTCCCGAGGTTCTGAGCACAGCAGGTCGGACCCAACACCATCGGTAGTTCTGTGGCTTTAAGGGAAACGAGGTCATAACACATCAGTTTCTCCAAAGGCTAATGGACATAAACAAGGGGGCAACCAATGGAGCGCTCTCTCTCTTGCTCTCTCTTTCTCAAATCAACAGAAAACATATCCTCGGGTGAGGATTGTAAAAAAAAAAAAGAAACTGAGTAGAGGGAAAAGAATTTCCAGGAAATTCAGTTAGAAAACAAATTAGTTATCAAGTTCAGAGAAGAAAAAAAGAAATTTAGGAAGAAAATGTAGGCAACAGACACATTATGCGTGAAGACAGCTTGTTTACATAATGATAACATCTGTTGTAACCATCTGTATGTATAAATCTTTATATATAAAAGGCTAATATGCTAAGTGTCCCACCACCCGTCTGACCGGTCGCTATGAGGCACACTGACCACCAGGGGGCAAGACGCTCAGTGCAGGAGCTGCCGAGCTGCAGTGACTTGGCAGCGGCGTTCTGGGGTGACGCACCCCGAAACCAGAGTGGAGTGAACCGGATTCCTCCCGGGGCCACGGGATTCCACCTTTGGCCGTGGGTTATATTGTTGCTGGGGCTCTGTCGGCCCTGAGTCTGGTTAACTGCACACTTGGGCTTGCGTTCCATACCCTGTACGACAGCAACTTTGTGAAGTGTCCTCTCGCACTCCGGACCCCTCACTCCTCACTCCGCAGACACCCTTTGAGCCACGGTGCCAGCCCAGGTGTGGCCAGCGGGGAGGGACCATGGGAGGTTGGCTCCAGGGCGTGGCAAGCCCATCTGCCACCTTCTAATTAATTTCCTTTCAATTTGCGTAAACCCGCGCAGGGGTCATTGGTATGCGGGTGTCACTAAATCGTGAACTGAAATCCCGTGCTGTAGTGTTAAAGGGTTGGGGTTGGGGTTGGGGATGGAGTGTGGGTGTGTCTGTCCGCGTCTGTGTGTCTCAAAGAGCTAAATCCTCACCTGCAGCAGGAAACTGTCAGGAAATAGCCGAATTCACTTATTGTGTATGAAAATAGGGTGGATTGTAAAAGACCAGTTTGAAGGGGTTGGGGCAGAGCCCGGGCAGTGGGCAGGGGACTGCTGGTGAGAACGGAGCTTTGAGGACTTTACCGGCTCTCTCTTACGTCCGTGTTTCACATGAAGCTGATTATAGAGTTCAGAAGATCTAAGAGGTTGTGGAAACGATGATAGAAAGAAGAAAAAATGAGATTTTTAAAGTAGAAACTAAAGACCAGGAAAATGTCTGCCAACTGTTGGTAGTTAAACGGAGTGTCAATGAAGGGAGTGTTTTTCCCCCTTTGGCTTATATGATTTTTGAAATTTGACATTGGCCCAGCTGGTGTGGCTCAGCAGTTGGGTGTCAGCTAACCAGGAGGTCACAGTGCGATTCCTGGTCAGGGCATGTGCCTGGGGTGTGGGCTCGATCCCCAGTGGGGGGCGTGCAGGAGGCGGCCGATCCATGATTCTTTCTCATCATTGATGTTTCTATCGCTCTCTCCCTCTCCCTCCCTCTCTGAAATCAATACAAATGTTTTTAAATAAAAAATAAAGTCTGAAGTCGATGGGTGTTACTCTGTGCTTCTGCCACGGGCACCACCAGGCAGCTCTCGGCCCAGCCTCTGGAGGAGCAGTTGACAGAGGGCTGAGAAGTCACCCCACTTCCAGCTTTGTCAGGAGTTCCTGTAAGATGGGCACAGCCCCGAGAGCAGAGGGATCTTGGGGGGGAGGCATCTGTGAGCTTCCCTGGTCACCCCAGGGCCACTCGTGGGGACAGGGACATGGCAGCCCGCACTGCCCTCCCGGGGACACCGTGTCCCACAAGCTGGCTCCCCCCGTGGCCGCCCCAGGCTTCGCGCCGGCCAGAGCCACCCTGACACTGAGTGTCCTTTGTGCTCCCAGATGTCCCTGGGCTCCCAGATGGACCTGCAGAGGAAGAAGAGGCGAGCGCCCGCGCCCCCGCCGCCCAGCCCCCTGGCGCCCCCGCGCACGGAGGACCGCGAGGAGAACAGGAAGAGCGCCGTGGGTGAGTGAGCCCGTGACTCCCACTGGCTGTGCCTGCGCCTGTGCACCCCGCATCCCAGGCCCTAACCCATGGCCGCCCCTCGTGCGGCCCTAACACGGGACACGAGCGCCGACGCGAGGATGCTGGGGAATAAACAGTCTGGAGTGGGCGTGTGTGTGCAAGCTAACAGGCATGTGGCAGGCGTGTGGCAGGCGTGCTGTGGCGTGCGGAAGGCGGGACGGTGGGAAGGCCGAGGATGGCCGAGGACTCGGGTGGCAGTGGGCAGCGGGGCTGTGAGTGTGCGACTGTTCTGAGGAAGGAAGGCGTGTTCTCAGGGTGACGTGGGGGGTGGGTGCTGAGAAATCAGATCTCGGGTGACAACAGTTTGGCCATTTTTAACCACCTTGCGTGACACTGTCCTCACGGACACACCTTTGCCACACGCAGCAAAGAGCCTGATATTTGAGGAAACGGGACCCAGAGGAAAGGGGTGAATCCGAACCCTGCGAGTCGTTCATCCCGCCCCTCGCGTGCCGCGACGCGGAGGGAGCGACGGGGTGTGTGACGCTCGGCGGGCGGCGCACTGATTCCCACGCCGTCCTGTGGCTGACATCCCTCCGTGTGGAGCGGGGGCCTGGCGCCCCGGCTGCAGGTGCAGGGGGCCCCGACAGGCAGTCAGGTGGCCTCTCGATGCCGCCTCGCCCCCTGGTCACCTCACAATTTGCCTTTGACCGCAGAGAACAGGCTCCCGGGACAAGTGGCCATTGTCCCCCTACGAGGCGGGAGCAGGGCGCCTTGGCGGGGTGTCAGCGCCCCGTGAATGCCCCTCTGTGCGAGGCTGGGCCTGCCGCGCCTGGGAATCGCTCTCCGAAGGAGCAGCCGCCTGTATTTCATGTCCCTTCATCCCCTTCCCCAAAGGGAACTACTGTCCGATTTAAAGGAAACATGCTCAGTCGCTCATTAAAGAAACCTCCAGCCTTCCCGCCCTCTCCCCACCCCCCACGCCGCCTTTTCCCGAAGGGACCGCAACCTCGGATTTAGTTATTTATTTTACATAAGCTTTTATTGGTTTCAGAGGAGAGGGAGAGAGGGAAACATCAATGATGAGAGAGAATCACGAATCGGCTGCCTCCTGCTCGCCCCACACTGGGGATCGAGCCCGCAACCCAGGCGTGTGCCCGGACTGGGAATCAAACCTGACCTCCTGGTTCATAGGTTGACGCTCAACCACTGAGCCGCACCAGCCGGGCTAGAGCATGTGCACCTTTGACGGGGGAAGCGATGGGTAGATGGGGAAGCTCGTGTTCCCCCGTCTAAAGAACTGCAACACGAGCAGGCACGGGTGGCGTCGTCTCTTGATAAAGAAAGGGTGCTCCATGTTTTCACTACAATTGGACCGAGAGCAGAGAGAGTCTAAACTCTGACGTGTGAAGAAAGCATTTTTAAAAGAAGTGACGAAGCAAGACTTGACACGAGGCTGAGTCATCGGCTTGGGGAGGTGAACAGGAGGAGGCCATGCTGGTGGGAACCTGTGAGTGGCTGCCCGAGGTGTAAGCAGCTAAAGGGGGCCCTCCGCAGTGAGGCGCACGATGACTGGCGGTGGCGCAGGTTGGCAGAGGCCATGGCTTAAGGCGGCGTGTCGGTGAGAGCGGCTGAGGGGTGTGGAGAGGCCACGGGAGTGCGCTGAGCCACCTGTGAGCCAGGAGCAGACCCACAGGGACCAAACGAGGTGCTTCGGCCTTGACGGAGTGGTCAGGGGCTTTCGGAGTGGGTTCAAGGCCAGCGTTTAAAAGTAGCTGCGCTGCTGGGACCAGCTACCCCTGGTGGGACCCTCCACCCTGGCCGGCGGAGAGCGCCCTGGCCTGTGCCGTGTCCTAGCGGAGTGAGGGCATGTGGTGCCGACCGAGCTTAGGCTCGGGGCAGGGTGTGGTTAGACTTGGTGCCGGGTGGGGTTGCCTTTGGTTCTGGATAGAGTTGCTTTGGTGCTGAGTGAGGATGAATTCCGTTTTGGGTGTGATTGGATTTGGTGCTGAGTGGATTTGGTGCTGGATTTGGTGTCAACTGCGGTTGAATTTGGTGCTGGGTGAGGCTGGATTTGGTGAGGGGTGAGGTTGGGTTTGGTGAGGGGGGTAAGGTTGGGTTTGGTGAGGGGAGTGGTTGGTTTTGGCGAGGGGTGTGGTTGGGTTTGGTGAGGATGAGGTTGGATTTGGTAAGGGGTGTGGTTGAATTCGGTAAGGGGCGTGGTTGGGTTTGGTGAGGGGAGTGGTTGGATTTGGTGAGGGCGGTGAGGTTGGGTTTGGTGAGGGGAGTGGTTGGGTTTGGTGAGGGTGAGGTTGGATTTGGCGAGGGGAGTGGTTGGGTTTGGCGAGGGGAGTGGTCAGATGTGATGAGGAATGTGGGTAGATATGATGAGGGGAGTGGTGGCACAGCGCCCCCTGTTGGCAGGCAGGGAGCCTCTGGCCTTGACCTCTGAATAACCCTCCTTGATCCCATGTAGGTGGTGGACGGCAGGTGCCACAAAAGCCTCCCAGAGGCACAGCTCGGGGGCCTCCCCAGTTAGTGCTGCCCCCGCCCCCGCCCTACCCTCCTCCCGACATGGACATGGCCGAGCCCCTCGGCTCCCCCGGGGAAGGCGCTGCTCCGGAGGCCGCGGACCTGAGACCCACACGTACGTGCCCCCGTGTCCGTGTCCGTGTGCTGACTGCCCCTCCCCGGTGCCTGGTGTCGGGCTATCTCCAGACCTCCTGCTCTTCCTGGGGTGTCTCTCCTCTCGCTCTCCCTCCGAGTGCTCCAGGCAGTGCGTCCCGCGTGCCAGCGAGTGCAGGGCACGTGCCCGAACGCGGTTTAACCCTTGATCTTGGGTTGTGGTTAGGCTTCAGCCAGCGCTGTGCCATGTGGGTGGAGACAGTCGGCTGGGAGCTAGTGCTCCTCGAGGTAGAACCAACCTCAGCCCGTCAGCCATTGTAGCCCCGTGCCGCCCAGCAGCGGGGAGCGCACTCGGCTGGCGGCGGGCTCCCTTGGGCACTGGTGCGTGCCGGGGGCCGTGGTCAGCGCTCGGAGGGCCAGGGAATCAGAACTGGGCCCCGTGGCTCTGTCCTGTCGCTCTGCGGAAAGGGAGACTGAGGCACTGGGAGCAGGAAGTGCTGGAGTTGAGTCCAGCCGCACAGAGCGGAAGGCTCAGTGGGTGTCTGCCTTGTCCTGGCCTGAGAGGTCGGGCTCTCCTGGGCCCGGGGTTCCTCCTGGACGGTGCTCAGCTCCGCATCGCGGGGGGTACCCCCGCCTCCAGGGCAGCTGTGATGTAGGCCCGGCCTTCCCCGTGTCCCGGTCACTGCCTCGCAGACGGAGGAGCTGCCCGACCTCCAGGCGTGCGGCGCCCACGCTGTGCGGGAAGGAGAGGGCCGCCATCTTTTTTCTTAAAATATATTTTTATTGGTTTCCGAGAGGAAGGGAGAGGGAGAGAGAGATGGAAACATCCATGATGGGAGAGAATCATGGGCCGGCTGCCTCCTGCACACCCCACACTAGGGATGGAGCCTGCAGCCCGGGCCTGCGCCCTGACCGGGACGAGCCCTGAGCCGCCCCAGCCGGTGACGGTCTGGTTCTTGACCGTGTTGGGAGCAAGCGGTTGGCGAGGTTCTCTCTGACTGTCTCTCTTTGGAACCTGGCGTCTCACGTGAAAGCACTGCCCTGCGGTCGGAAGCACAGCTTTCTCGCGCGCGAAGTGGGCTCACAGGAGTCAGGATGCGCCATTCGCTCGCGGGTGGGAGCCGCGTGGCCGGAGGTCAGGGCGCACCCTCCGCCATCACCGGGCAGAACTGAGCTCCGGGGCCCGACCTGTGGCTCCCTCTGTGGCGTTGCCTTCTTCCTGGAGGCCGTGGCCGGGCCGCAGTGGCGTCCGCGTTGGCCCGGTGGGAGGAGGAGGGCTAAGCTCCGCGACCTCTCAGAGCCGCGGCGTGACGGTCGCCGTGAGCGGGTCTTGGTGGTGTGTTTGAGCGTGATGGTGGGACAAGGGGACAGTAGGACAGTGGTCCCCTGCTCCTTGCTCTGTAGCTTGGTCGTTTCTTATTAATGAGCTTTCACATTAACCTTGGACACGTGGCCGCGTTCACAGCCGCGCGTGGGCATGTCTAAACCAACATCCTGGCACCCGGTTTCCCTTCCTCGCGGCTTCCTAACCCGCTTGCTTTCTGCCCGAACTTGACTTCGCTCAAACCTTCGCGGTGGAGTCAGGAGCCTGGAGCCCGTCCTGCTAACTGCATTGACGTGTTTGTTGTCAGGATGCGCAGCACGGGTTGGTTATGTTAGGCTACTAACCAGGCATGTGAGGCTGCTGACCAGTCCTCAGTTACTCACTCCCACGACAAGGCCCTGGGGGGTAAAAGCCAGCGCACACAGAGCCACACACGGCCCTTCCACTCACTTCATGTCTTAAATTAAACCGGCCTGGACTGTCCCATTACATCCAACCCCTCGTCCTGCACCAGCCTCAAGCCGCAGGCACACCATCTGCTTGTGGCTGCCCATTCCTAGAGTCATTGGAAGATGGGGCTTGTTGTTTGTTTTTAGTCTTCACCCAAGGATAATTTTCCATCGACTTTCGAGAGAGCAGAAGGGAGAGGGAAAGAGAGAGAGAGACATCCATGTGAGAGACACATCCGTGGGTTGCCTCCTGCCCACACCTGGCGCAGGACCCGGGCCAGGGAGGAGCCCGCAACCAAGGTACGTGCCCTCGACCGGAATCGAACCCGGGGCCCTTTGGTCTGTAGGCCGACACTCTATCCACTGAGCCACACCAGCCAGGACGGTTTTAGAGGGAGCCCAGGTCGTTGTCTCCTGTTCTGGGAGACACGTTGCATTCAGGCAGCACAGGTGACAACCAGGAGGCCGCTGGCTGATTGGTTTTCCGTGTGTGAGCAGGCGTCTCCTTCGAGGAGCTTCAGAGAAACCCCGAAATAAAGCAGCCAGAGGGGAGAATCAGACTCCCCACTGCAGCCAGGAGGCGGTGCTTGGCGCTGGCTCCTGTGAGATTCATCACAGCAGTTCACACAGCAGAGCCTGGGGTGCCTGGGCTCAGCTGGCGTTCCCCGGGAAGACGAGGCTCCCGAGGCTCGCTGGCTCCGTGGAGAGGGCACAGGGACTGGCAGTGCCCTTCAGGTGGCACCAGTCTTCAAGGTCGCCTGCCGTCCTCTAAAATCTGAACCAGATTCAACCCTTGGCCTGTTTCCAAGCCAAGGAGTCCAGCCCGAAGCTGCTCACAGTACAATTCGGGGCATCCCGTTGGCCCCAGGCCCGTGAAGTTGGAGGTGGTGGCCGCCGCGCCAGCCCAGGGGAGCGCCGGGCCGTCCTGTGCTTAGTCAGCACTCCCTGCCCGTCCCTGCGAGGTGCGAGGGAGCCGGCCGCACAGCTAGCTGCTGGCTGCCCCTGCGAGGGGCTCCAGCAGGAAGGGACGGGACCCACGCGCCTGCTCGCAAAGGGATAGAAGGAAGGAGATGGCGACAGGGGAAGCGGAGGCTGTCCCTCCTTGGCGGCACCTTCCAGAGACTGGGACTGACTCTCAGCTCCGAGCAGCCGGCGCCCGGGACTGGGACAGATGGTTGGGATTTCGAGGATTTGACAAGCCTGTGGTACTTAGCAAAACACGACCATTATTGAAAAGCCAGTGTGTAAGCTTACAATGAAATAAACAGCATTAAAAACAAAGGTAACAGCCCTACCCAGTTAGGCTCAGTGGATAGAGCATCAGCCTGCAGACCAAAGGGTCCCGGGTTCGATTCCGGTCAAGGGCATGTACCTCAGTTGCAGGCTCCTCCTCGCCCAGAGCCCTGGTTGGGGCACATGCAGGAGGCAACCCATCTATGTGTCTCTCTCACATTGATGTTTCTCTCTGTCTTTCCTTCTCTCTTCCACTCTCTCTAGAAGTCAGTGGACAAATATCCTCAGAAGAGGATTTAAAAAATAATTTTTAAAATAACAAAAAAAACCAATAAAACACCAGATAACAAACCCTGGAAACGAGCCATGTCCTGATCATGTCAGTACCTCCCCGTGTCTGTGCTCTCGGCCTGCCTTCCGGATGTTGAGTCCGCACGATCCTGTGTAGAGAAGGGCGGAATCTCGCCGCGCGGTCTGCGGCCGCGCCCTCTGCCAGCCCCGTGGTCAGCCGCTGGCGCTGGCAGCTGGGGACCGACAGGAGGGAGTGCTGACACCATGGAAATTGGCCACGGTGACAGCCCGCCGGCCGCTGCCTCTGCCAGCAAGGACTTGAGGGTTTCCTCTCCTCGAGTGCAGAGACTTTCGTCCGACAGCCTGGAGGAGAAGGGAGGCCCTGAGGCTGTGTCTGCCGGGCCCCGGCCCTTTAGCCTCTGCAGCAGACACAGCCGGAGGAGATGCCAGGGCCATGGCGACTGGCATGGCGGGCAGGGCTCTGTGTGCGCTGTGGAGGCCTCAGGCCCGAGAGGCTGCATTGGGGCGGGGTGCCCCGGGCACGTTCACACTCTGCATTTGTCCCCACAGTTTACTGCTGCGCGTCATTCCCTAGTCACACCAAGCGCTTCTGACGACGCCTCCGGAGCTGCCCCTCCACCTCCGCCGTCCTGCCCACCTCGCTGTCCCCCTGGAACAGGGCCTGGGACTCGGGGCTCACTTCCTGTAGGACGTACACTTACCCGCATCCCTGGCTCCTGGGAGGCAGCAAAGACCTTGTGTGTAAATCCTCGGCCGGTGGCGTCGGCCTGTCCGAGCGTCCCGTCGCTGATGCTGCACCCGTTCCTGCGAGAGCCTGGTTTTCCTTTACTTCCTTCTCGTTCGTCCCTCTCTCGTTCGCTGTCTGGTTGCGGAATGTCTCCCCGATTTTCCTTGAAACTAGATGGTGCCCATACGAGGCTGGGGAGGCCATGTGGGGAGAAACGTCCTGTCCACCTAGTAAAGCTGACACCTCCCCCCGGGGCGGAGGTAGCTGTGGGACCCCAGCTCGTGGCCTGTACCTGTGTGTCCCACGCACGCAGGACCCAGTGTCATGGGGGTGTGTTCGGGGCTTTCCCACGAGCCTCTGCCACCGCGCAGGTAGCTTCCGTGAAGAACAGAGAGGAAAGAGAGGTCCCTTCTCCCTCCACTGCGCACCCCGCCGCTTGTCCCCCCAGCACGGCGGGCTTGCTGGGGGCTGGCCAGTGCCGGCATCGGGGCGTCAGGTGAGCAGCGCGTGGCCTGCCCGGGTTCACTCCCAGGGCTCCCCCTGGAAAGGAAGGCACCATGGCCCCATCTGACAGATCCCGGGGTGATGACGCCCCGGGTGTGACCGCCACAGCCCGGACACGTGTGCTGCACTGCCCTCTCAGCCCGAGAAACCCGCCCACCCAGGGGGAGGGCATCCCGAGGCCCGAGGCAGCAGGCGGGTGGGAGTCTCCCTGTGATGACTCCGGCTGAGGGAGGGCGACGTGCTGGCTCAGACTCACTTCTGTTCCTGTGCAAGGTCACGGGGATGGGAGACGTCTGCCGAGTTTCTCTCCAGTACATCTATCCGTATGATTTTCACCCTCACCCAGGACATTGGCCCATTGATTCTTAGAGCGAGTGGAAGAGAGAAGGAAAGACAGACCAGAAACACACTGATTGCTTCCCTCCTGCACAAGCCCCAACCCGGGGCCAGGATGGAGAGGAGCCTGCAACCCAGGCATGTGCCTTTGACTGGAATCAAACCCGGGGCCCTTCTGTCCGCAGGCCAGTGCTCTGTCCACTGAGCCACACCGGCCAGTCCTGATGTACATATACGTGTGTGTGTGTGTGTGTGTGTGTGTGTGTGTTTGTAATGTTACTGCTCCAAGTAAGAAAAAGCATTGGTGTTTTCTCATGCCTGTGACTGTCGCCTGGTGGTTGCGATGGTGATGGTGGGAATTCCCGCAGCAGATACCGAGTTAACAATAAAGGCGAGGACTTGCGCAGCTAGAGTTTCATATAACCAGCCTAGTGCCCTGTTGGTGGGAGAAGAAACCACACATCCAAGAGCTTAGAGAAACGACAAGGACACAGAGCCAGGGGGACCAGCCTGTCTGTCTTCTGCATCGAAATGAAGACCTTCCGTCTGATGAGTAGGGTCACTCGCCCTCCAGTCGTGAAGGGGGAGTGTGAACAAAGGGCGGGGATGTGTCCCTCGGGTTGGGGAAAGCCCCGGGTTTGTGACCCCGACGTGGAAGACGGAAGGAGCTCGTGTGTAATCACAGCGAGCGTCGGCGCAGGCGGCTGGTAGGCAGAGGGCAGGACGCAGGACACGGGCTCTAGTTGAGTTAGGGGCGGGAGGGGCGTTATTGCTCTCGGCGACTGGCCAGGAGGCAGAAGACGTCCTGCAAGAACATGTGGGACGGGGGGTGAGGGCTGGGAGCCAGCTCCCAGCAGGGGCGCCCGGCCCGGCGCCCTGGCCCATGCGCTGTGGCCTTGGGCGAGGCGTGGGTTTGGGACAGCCCCTGGGGTCTCTGTTCCCCGGGTGGGGGGGATGCAGGCTGCGTGACATGCAGAGCGACTCGGTGAGCACGCTGGAGGTCACACACACTGAGACACCGTGCCGGCCGGGGTCCGAGCCCCGGAGACCTGACAGGTGAGCTCAGGGACACGTCCTTTCTGCCCTGAGCCCTTGCTGAGATGTTCTCATTCCCGGCTCAGCCTCAGAACCCAGCTCCGAGCGGGTCATGTATCCCGATAAGCCAACATGAGAACAGGGACCAGCAAGGCCCGAGCTGGGGTGGCTCAGTGGATAGAGCGGCGGCCTGCAGACCAGAGGGCCCCAGGTTCAATTCTGGTCAAGGGCATGTACCTCGGTTGCAGGCTCCTCCCGCCCTGGGCCCTGGTCAGGGCGCGAGCAGGAGGCAACTAATGGATGTGGTTCTCTCACATCGACGTTTCTCTCTGTCTCTGCCTCTCGTCCACTCTCTCTGAAATCAGTGGGAGATATCCTCGGGGGAGGGTGAACAGCACAACAGAAGAGCTCACTGAAAGGACACGAATGGGAGGTGGTCCATGTTTTCTGAACAGCGAGACCCCAATCCAGCCGCCCGGTGACTGGCTGGGACCCGGGAGCCCACAGCGGGGCCAAGGCCCCTCTCCCCCTGAGCCCCGTGGGCAGGGACAGTGGAGGAGCCTGCGGTGGGGACAGGTGTGCGTCTCGGGTCACAGGGCCGTGGCCCTTTCACGTGGCGACCCTGGCGCTATTAAGTGCACGTGAACACTCCCCGTCCACACGCGACGCGGTCCGGCCAAGCCTGGTGCCGTGTGCGCACCGGGCGGTCTCAGCCCCGGGGGCCGCGTTCGCACAGCGCACCTGGGTTTGCGACGCTGTCGGTTGCTGTGGATTTGGGTCTGAAGTGGGATGCAGCTGCTCACAACTCCCGTGACTCGTGTCATCTGGTTCAAGACCTCCGCCCCTCGGCAGCTGTACGTTTTCCCTGTCGGGTGGGCTGGTGTCTTACAAACGCGAGGAGAGGCGGTGAGGGCCCGTCGCAGGCATAGTGGGGCGTCTCGAAGCAGCACAACCAGCTGTCAGTTGTCTGGGATCCACCCATCCCAGGGCCCTTCCTCTCCACTCTCCATAGCCTGTGTGTCCCTATGTGTGTGTACACATGTGGGTGGGGGGTTTACATGTGTGCACAAGTGTGATCCTGTGTACAAGCACATGAGCATGTGTGTGGTCCTGTGTGTCCACATGTGTGTGCACCTGTGCGTGCATACGCGGGTATACTCACTCCTGTGCACGTGTGTCTGTGTGTTTACGTGTGTGGTCCTATGAGTGCTTGCACTTGTGTGCGTATCTGTGTACGTGTGTGTGTTACCTCCTTCATCACCCAACAAACACATGGAGCAGGAGGGCGACAGAATAGATAGCTCTGTGGGGTTGCCATGGTGAAGTGACAACAAGCAAACTTCAAGGCTCCGGTGAGGACGAAGGTCCAGGCGTCGCCGGAGGCTCAGCATCATGCATGCTCTCAGTCCCAGCTCCATCTCACACCCCACGACACCTTCCCGGGAAGCCGAGCTTAAACGTATCCTCACTCTCTTCTGTTCATTCTGCCTCCACACGCTCCAGGCCACCGTCCTCCTTCCTGAGAAAGCTGTAAACGTGTGTAACTGGGGGGACAGGACGCTGCGGGAAAGTCAGAGGGTACCCCACGCGCCTCCCCCTGCGCAGGGGAGCAAGCACCTGAGAGCTGGACAGCTGTGCGGGTACCGGTGCGGTCCCTGCTCAGTCCGCCCACCAGGGGGAGCCCTGAGCGTCCACCAGGGACCAGCATCCTGGGAAGGGAAGGAGCTCATGGCTGCTGTGCCCAGGCCCAGGGCCCAGGCTCAGTGCCGGAGGCCCTCTGCCCACCAAGGAGGGAAGCCAGGCCACACAGGCAGGGCTGTGCTCTGAGGGCCGCCTCTGCGCACTCTGACTGCAGAGCTGCCTCGAGGCAGAGGGAAAGGCCAGCAGGCTGTGCCACCCAGACCTCCAACCCGGCCCGCTGGCCACAGGGTGAGACGGGGACCAGCTGGACACGCGCAGTGACCAGCCAGTGAGGCTCTTTACCCTCCGGGCTGTTTTAACCCTCCCTGTCTGTCGGGTGGAACAGCGAGCCTCCCACCTGGGTCGGTCTCAGGCCCCAGCTCACCGTGAGCCCTGCCTGGGGCAGCTCAGTGCATAGAGCGTTGGCCTGCAGACCGGAGGGTCTGGGTTCGATTCCCAGTCAAGGGTTGCAGACCCGTCCCAGCCGGTCGGGCATGTGTGCAGGAGGCAACTGACCAATGTGTCTCTCTCATCAGTGTCTCGCTCTCTCTTTCTCTACCCGTCCCTTCCACTCTCTCTAAAATTCAATAGGAAAAGGAAAAGTACGTTTTCTTGGGTGAGGCTTAGCTAAAAACACACAGATGGTGACCACCTGGTGGGTGCCAGGCGCCGGCGGAGCAGAGTCCAGGCGGGGAGGGACGGAGCGGGCGGAGGCCCGTGCCAACAGGGTCGGACTAGCTCTAGGCCAGCACGTCCCGGCAGAGGTGAGCCCGAGTGAACCCTGAAGGTGTCTGCCCGAGGCCAGCCCAGGAGTCACCGCACCTCAGGTCCTTCACCTGGAGCAGGCGACCTCCCTGCATCCACCCCCCGCCCCCCCTCACTGCCACCCCAGCACTCCGAACCCTGGGGCCCTGGGCGGTCCAGTGCTCAGCCTCCTGTGGTGAGACCAGGGGCACATAGGGGGAGCAGAGCCGAGAGCAGTCTCCTCGGGCCTCCGGACACCTGGGCTTCAGTTCTGGTCTCGGGGCCAGCAGAGGCCCACACACTCGGCCCAGCCTCAGTGTGGCTGGGGTTTTTTTAATGTTTTTTTGTTTTGTTTTGTTTTGTTTTTAAGTATTTTATTCCCTAAAGCAGGGGTCCTCAAACTACGGCCCTCGGGCCACATGTGGCCCGCCGAGGACATTTATGCGGCCCGCCCAGGTGCGTTTGCCGCCTTGTTTTTTTACTTCAAAATAAGATATGTGCAGTGTACATAGGAATTTGTTCATAGTTTTTTTTTAAACTATAGTCCGGCCCTCCAACGGTCTGAGGGACAGTGAACTGGCCCCCTGTTTAAAAAGTTTGAGGACCCCTGCCCTAAAGAGTTTTCACTGTTCATTTGCTTAGTAAGCCATATATATATATACACACACACACACACACACACACACACACTAGGGGCCCAGTGCACAAAAATTTGTACACTTGGGGGGTGGGGTTCCCTCAGCCCAGCCTGTGCCCTCTTGCAGTCTGGGACACCTCGGTGGGGGGGAGGATGTCCACCTGCTGGCATGCCTGGCCAGCCTGGGTGAGGGGCTGAGGGCAATTTTCAGGCTGTCCACAGCCCCTTCAGAGTTCGTGCACTAGGGGGTGGGAGGGCTGGTGAGTGCAGGCCTGGACATTTCCCACCGGGGGGCCCACGATCGCACACGCCTGGTGGGCCCACACCGCTGAGGGGACACACCTGGCGCAGAGCTGTGTGGCAAGCCAGGGGCGGACGCTGGTGCAGGATCCCTCGGTGGGGCCCTGCTGCTGAGCAAACACACCCGGGGTGGAGCTGGGCAGCGGACTGGCTTTGGATTCTCTGCACTGTGCAGCAGACGCTCCCACACGCCCTGTGGAGGCCCCCGGGGCAGAGCCAGACCCAGGACAGGTGTTCCTGGACACCCCTTGGAGGCCCCCGGGGCGGAGCCAGGCAGCAGACCCAGGACAGCTGCTCCTGCATTCCCTGCAGAGGCCCCCGCGCTCCTGCAAGCCCTGGGGAGGCCCCCAGGGGGCAGAGCTAGGCAGTGGACCCGGGACGGGCGCTCCTGGATGCCCCGAGGAGGCCCCAGGCTGGACCCCCCACCACTGAGCTGACACACCTGGCACAGCTATGCCGGCTGCAGAGGCTCCCAGTGCAGAGCCGCCCTGCCAGCCTCCATCTTGGCTGGGTTAATTTGCATACAGCCACTCTGATTGGCTGGTGGGCGTGGCTGTGAGCAGAGGCTCAGCCAGCCTAGGCAGGCAGTTGCAACAGAAGCCTTTGGTTTGCTCTAGCTCCATGGCTGTCGGCCTCCATCTTGGCTGGGCTAATTTGCATACAGCCACTCTGGTTGGCTGGGAGGCGTGGCTTGCCTGGTGGGCGTGGCTTAGGTGTCTCAGGTAATGGTCAATTTGCATGTTATTGTTTTATTATATTGGATATATATATATATTTTTTTAAATTGACTTCAGAGTGGGAGAGGGAGAGAGAAACATCCATGATGAGAGAGAATCATGGATCAGCTGCCTCCTGCACGCTTCACACTGGGGATCGAGCCCACAACCCAGGCAGGTGTCCGACTGGGAATCAAACCCTGACCTCCTGGTTCATAGGTTGACGCTGAGTTCTCCAGCCAGGCTGGAGGGAGAGAGAGGGGAAACAATATATAAAAATCCCCACTTCAGAGCCTACAGACTGCGGACCCTGAAACCCAGGCCATGGCGCCTGCCCTGAGATTGTCCAGTTTGGGGAGAGGCGGTGCTGGGGACAGTACACCTGCCGCTGAGGGGTAACAGGTCAGGACAGCAGTCGCCGCTGCACGGCCGAGCCTCCGTGGGTCCCAGCGGTCCTCCTCGGGGGTCCTCAGACCCCGGCTGCCTCCTCGAGAGGATCTGATTCTTTTCTCTCACAGATGAGGAAGCTCAGGGCTGTAGGGAGGGACTCGCTCGAGGCCACGAGAACCGGCCCTTAGTTGACATTGATACAGAAGAAAGGTGGGAGGAGGACCGGACTATAGAGGGAGTCCGTAAACGTCACAGGTCAAGTGTCTGGGCTTCTCGTACCTAAGAAATTTCAGCCTGATGTGGCTCAGGGATTAGAGCGTCGGACTACGGACGGAAGGGTCCCTGGTTCGATTCCCGTCAAGGTCACATGCCTTGATGACAGGCTCGATCCCATGCAGGAGGCAGCCAGTCAGTGTCTCTCACATCGATGTTTCTCTCCCCCCATCCCTTCCACTCTCTCTAGAAATCAATGGGGAAATGTCCTCGGGAAGATTTAAAAAAAAAAGGAAAGGTCCTAAAAGCTTCTAAAACAATAAAGACTAGAAGGAAAAGCAACCACTTCTCTTCCCCCTGTGTCCAGCCTTCTCCATGAGAGAGAGAAGCAGAGGGCTCAGCCCTTGATCCCCAAACGCACACGACTCCTCTTGGATGGTGGCCGGGTGGTTGGGGCGTCTCCAACCCAGAGGGATGGAGGGGGGCGGCCATCGATAGGGATGGAGGGCAGGGTGTGTGCTGGCTCCCAAGGGGGTGGGTGCCGCTGAGTCCCTGAGCAGATGCTGGAAACTGAGGCCAGAGCCCGGCCTCGCCTGCGAGGCTATTCGGGTGCCGTGGGCTTGGCTGAGGCGGGTTCTTTCTGGGCCCGTGATTGGCTGTGGACGGTGAGTCTCCTGGCTGTGCCGTCTGTGGACTTGGGACGAGGCTGGGACAGTTCTGTACACGTTTGCGGAAGTGGCGGCCCAATGCCAGCCGACCTGTGGTTCCTGCAGCTGCACGATTGTCCCATGGCGACCACGCGGGGAGGGCTCCGGCGGCATTCTGTCCTGTATCTGACACACTGGCCTTGGCCGTGGTTTTGCTGAGGCAGTGGGGGCGTGGGGGGAAGGGGGTGTCTTTTCGAAGAGCACAGCTCGTGAGCGTCCTTGTCAGTCACTTAGCTTTCCTCCGCTCACTTTTGATGGCTTTACTTTCCATGGCTTCTAAAATGATTTGGAATAAGGATCTATAATATATTTATTATCGACTTCAGAGAGGAAGGGAGAGAGGGAGAGAGAAACATCCATGATGGGAGAGAATCATGGTTCAGCTGCCTCCTGCACGCCCCCGCTGGGGATCAAGCCCGCAACCCCGGCCTGTGCCCTGATCAGGAATCGAACCCACACCTCCTGGTTCACAGGTCAGTGCTCAACCACTGAGCCAGGCTGTCAGGCTAGTGTCGTGTTTTTTCATAAATATTGTAACTATGTTGTATATGTCAAGTAAACTTAAACCCTCCGAGCCGGTCCACCATCTCACTCATCAGACACTGATACAGATAATCAGCGAGGCAGCTCCCAGGCTTCTCCCTCCCACCCTCTCTGTGTCCCCACGACCCCTGCAGATGGCACCCATGGGTCTGCTCCCAGGGTATGTGTCCCTTCGATTCCTGTATGCCTGCCCTCAGTCCCTCAGGTGAGCTCCCCCAGCACCCGCCAGCACCCGCTCCCCAGCAC
>PVJC01030494.1:0-21163 GCA_004026665.1 Murina feae | reverse complement strand
TAAAACTCCTATTATACATACGTTACATCTCCTAACTCTATTTCCTATTTCTCTTATTTATTGTTTAACATTTTTCATCTCTTTTACTTTTTACAGATATTAGGAGAATTTCTCATGAATCTTCTAATTTGTTGATTTTGTTTGCTGCAGCATCCAGTATTCAGTTTACTGCCTTTACTGAGTTCTCTTAAAACTCAGTGGCGACTGTTATTTCACCATTTCCAACTGCACTTCTCCATTTCCAGATTGTGTCCTTTTCCTGACTACAGTCCCTGCTTTAACAAAACTGGGTCTTCTTAAAGCTGCTCCAAGATCTGCCTTTATCATCAACCTCGGCTTCCGGGTGGGGTTCAGGTGAGGCTGAGGCCTTGTCATCTCTCCTCCCTTCCCCTCCTCCCCCCCCAGGTAGCTCTCCTTATCCATAGATGAATGGCATGCTGGCTGATGCTTCCCTCCTTTCTTGCTTGTGGCTCAAATACCTAAATAAGGAGTTGGCACTCTCCTCAATTTCCAGAGCTCCCCTTGCTTTCTCAGTCCTATCTGTGGGGCAGAGAATTAGATGCATAGGCTTATCTCAGCGGTTGGTTCAGAATTCATACTAAGAGTCTCTACAAAATATGTTTAGAACGCCCTGGCATTGAAAAACACAGGACATCTGGACACACGCCCAGTGGGAATCAGGCCTTTTTGTTCCGAACTCAACAACACTCTTAGTTTAGATGAGGAAGGAAACCTCAGCAGAGGGAGTTGCAAATCTATTCTGGGAAACGATAGAAGTTTTATCTACCCCCAGCCACGGAGCAGCGAGCATTTTGGCAGATTTGATAAAGAGGTTCGCAGTTTATGGATAATTCTAGACCTTTCCTCATGACTGAGGTGCTAGAAAGAAAGTGGATTTGGTTCTGACTCAGCTCTAGGCCGGCTTGTAGAGTACCTGGGGCCGCAGGTTTTAGGGGTAACCTGGGGTCAGTGGGCGCACCTCTGACCAGGTCAATGACGTCGAGTATGGGTTAGTCCATCCCTCTCCGTTTGGGGCAGCACACAAGCTGAAATGGTCTTTACATTTTTAAATGGCTGAAACAATGTAAAAATCATTTTAATAGAATTATTAAAAAGTAATATGTGACATGCAACAATAACGTGAAATTAAATGGTCTATAAATTCGTTTTATTGAAGCGCAGTTATGATTTCAGTTTGTATATTGTATGTGGCAGCCTTTATGCTGCAAAGACAGAGCTGAGTGCATCTGACAGAGACCATGAGGCCTGCGGAGCTTAAAATAGTTGCTGTCCGGCCCAGACGAGAAGCTCTGCTGGCCCCGGCGTAGAGCTCCCAGGGGCGGTGGGAATGGTGGCAGCCAGGAAAGCTCCTGCCCGGAACTGACCTCCTTAGGACGATGCTTCCTTTTTCTGGGTTAGAAGGAAGGAACGTAGAATTCCATTTCAAGGCCCATGTGGTGATGCTGCCTGACAAAGCCGACGGGATGGGCTCTCTGCCCTCACTTCATCCTTCCTGTCTTCCAGCGATGGTTGAGGCGTGCTCTGAGGGTCATGTTAGCACCTGTAGTTCCAGCCAGAGAAAGATGACAGAACAGGATGATGGGGGGCATGCATCCTTTCTAAAGGGTCTGGAGATTTCATCGTCAAGGTTGTTTTTGTCCGTCTTATGAGTATAGAAAACGAGATTTCCTCGTTGGGGGCGCTGGAAATGTGCGAGGCCTGTAGGGAGCAGTGTGAGAGGCGTTTGGGTAAGTGGGTGTTAGCAAGAGCCCTAAAACATCATCCAGTATGTTGCTAAGGACTCAGAAAATACTTCTTAACTATTTTCCAGATTTGCATTTTAAGATGGCAAAATGATATGACATGTGAAATGGGTTAAGAAGCAAGTACTCAAACTTACAAAATGTGAGAAAAAATAACACTCCCAAAGCAACACCCCCTGGATGTTCAGGGCAGCCACTACTCTGAGAGGCAGAAAGTAAAAGTATGAAAGATAGCTGTTGGGAAAAGCTAGTAACAATGGCCGCTGCCCTTGGGATAGGCAGCTGCTCCCTGTGACCCATGGGGCCCAGGGGGTTCCCCAGGGCCCGAATTCTGCTGCAGGAGCCTCGGCTTCTGAGATGGTGTCTGCATCACCTCCGCTGGGAGGGTCCGGCCTTAGGAATCCATGTCGCTCAGAATGAAGAGGCAGAAAGCAAGGAGTTTAAAATAGCATTTTCTCTCTGGGATTAATGAGTGACATATAATATCCCAATTGTGCCTAAATAAAAATAACTTTAATTGCTGGCATACAGTGTATGCTTCCTTAAACATACACTAAAACATAAGGAGAATATTTTAAATTTTATGTAGGGCATCCTAGAGTGTGCCCTAACATATTGTGCTTAACCTTGCGGAGGAAATGGAGCTTTGTAGGAAGCATTATTTCGAGGCTGAAATGACGTGGGCAGCCATCCAGTTGAGCTCTGTCATTCTACCCACAAGGCAAGCAGGGCCCAGGGAGTGCGAGCGAGTTGCCCAAGTCGCTCAGTTAGTTCCAAGATCTGGAGTTGGAACTCAGGGTTCTTTGCAGCCAGTACTGGACTTTTTCAAAATAGCTAGTTACACCTTTTACGTTGGTTTCTATATTTATAGGTTCATAAATATCTTAAGAGTCTTAGAGACCCAGCCCATCAGCTCCCCACACCCTCTCTCTGTAGAAGAAATGAAAGCCCAGCTGCAGAGAACAATTCTGATCACACAGTTTCTTAGGAAAGAAGCTTTCTCTTTAAAAATCACCCCCAGTGAAGGTAGACTCGGCAGAAGAGGCTGCACGCGTCAAGTGACAGTGATTCTTGTTTGCTCGCCGGATAAAGTCTGCTTTTAAATAAAATCTGTTAATTGAATAAACGACAATAACCACAAAAAAGGAGGGATGGTTTCTAGTGGAACTAATTTTTTTTTTCGAATGATAGAAGTACCCACTACAAAATTCCTTTACCTAGCAAAGCCGTGTTTCTGCACTTCAGCTCATTTATCGGCAGCTTCCAGGAGGAAGCTTTTGTTTATAAAAGTGTCAGACAGACCAGTGTGACAGGTAGAGGAGCAGTTACTCACAGTTAATGTCACCCACCCTCCTTTTCTCCTTGCTCGTGTCTGCCTTTCTGTGGAAGAAGGACATTTGTTTCCTACCTCACAATTCACTAGAGTTTATTTAGAAGTCGAATAATCCGTGTTTTGCCTGAGACCGTTCTTCTGGTTGTCAGCCGTGAGACTTAGGAAATGAAACGTAACAGCTTTCGTTTTATTCAGTGTAGTTTACTTATTTAAGTTGCTAATGATAAAGTAAAATCAGAATCGTCTATTACCACTGAAAAGAAAAGGTAGGACTGAGTCAGATAAATGAAAATAAACTAAAGTCTAAAAGCTTTTTCAAAGATTAATTTAGACTTATTTTGTTTTTTCCAAAATGGATTGCATAATATATTTCCGTTTTCAAATTAAAATTAATGATTTATAATACATTTCAAATTGTATAATCTGAAGTTTTCATTTATTAAGTACTTTGTGGAAGCTATAAATATTGATATATTGTCTTCCAGTAATTTTTAAAATTATCTGCATAAATCTTTAGAAAAATATTGTGACAAGGAGTTATTTACAAAGGCCCAGCAAGACATGATGCAAACATGAGCAAATTGATCAGCAAGAACAACTTGAAATATTTTGTTTCCTATAAGTTAGATTTGATTTTAATGGATTTGACATTTTCTCCCAGGACGCAGATTTTTCTAGGTCCATATTTAGGAGAGAAAGTTAAAATGTAAATTGAAATAACATTTACTTTTCATTGAATTTCATCTCTGACGTGTATGTATTATAGGCTGATTTGAACGCAGTCTGGCACTTTGGAGCGACTGGAAGTCTCAGTTTTATCTAAAGTGATTATGATTCTATGACCAGCGTTAGGGACGCGCGACCTGGATCCTCAATAATAACAATTATCATTGAATTTTGTTATCTATAAGCACTTACTGAGCACTGATTATATTCCAGGTACCAAAATACAATATATTCATTCATTAATCTTAATAATAACTTTAGAGCTAGGTCATATTAATGTCCTCATTTCACAGATGAGAAAGCTGAGGGTTGAAGAAGTGAAGTAATTTGCCCACAAGCACACAGCTGGCCAGTGGGAGAGCTAGGATTTGAGCTAAGTGGGTTGCAGCAAGCATGCTCCTAGCTGCTAGCTGGGACAGGATTCTTCTGGGGTCCTGTTCAAGGAGGGACCTGCTCTCCCATTTCAAAAACAGAGGAAGGGCAATCAGTTCCAAACGGGTAGGGTCTGTTGGTTCTGCTTATCTAGAGGCTGAGCAAATAGTTGAAATGACCTCAAATGATCATTTGGGCAGGATCTACATAGGCACTGTAGCTACCCTCTGTCCTGCCCACCTTCTGGACATGATCGTGCCTCTCACATGTTATTCTTGGAACTGATGGCTACAGAGTGGTCAGAAGGAATCTTTAAAAAATACCTAAGATATGATGCACTTTTTAAAAAATAGTTTTATTGGTATTTAGAGAGAAAGGAAGGGAGAGGGAGAGAGAAAGAAAAACATTGCCGTGAGAACAGCACATGAATCGACTACTTCCTGCATGCTGCTTACTGGGGATCGAGCCCATAACCCGGGCATGTGCCCTGACCGGGAATGGGATAGGCAACCTTTTGATGCATAGGATGTCACCCAACCAACTGAGCCACACTGGCCCGGGCTGATGTATACTCTTTCTGCCTAGAGAAGTAATTCAGTCTTAGATATTCAAAAGGCTGACCTTCAATAATAGTACCCGTTTCTTTTATCTGTTAAATCCAAAGTGAGTGTATTAGAACTGCCATCTCTAGCTTCGGGATATAATAGCACTGAGCATTACAAGGCACTGTTGTAGCTTGTAATTCCTAAATCACTTACCCTTTAGGTGAGTCATTGTTATTTTGCAGGGCAGAGTATTTTAGAAGTCTTCCTTGTTGGTTTCCAGGCTAAATAAATTCTTTGCACTTTTCATTTTGCTGGAAACGGGGGTTAGACATAAACAGCAGGACTGTCTACTCTTCGTCACGTCTTTGAAGAGATGGCCCTGATAATGCACCACTGTTTTCAATCACTTGAAAGGCAGTAACTCAATTAGGCCATCCTTTGTATAAGAACTGCCACTGCTTGCAGTTCACTCCCCGGCCTGGCACAAGTAAATCACTTCGATAAAATCCCCCTTTTCCTCCCTCCTAGAGACGAGAATAAGCAACGATACCAGCCGTCTACCAAGGACAAAATGAATATAAGGTGCCTCTTCTGGAAAAGCACCCTGTCTCACCAGGCAGTGACGCGTTGTGTTGTTCAGAAAACGATTTTTCGTGTGTGTGTCGAGCAGATGCTAAACTGCTTTCAAGCTAAATGCCAGGATTGAGCAGTTTATGTGCCTCAAATGGGAAGAGGAATACACTTCAGCGGCACACCATCCATAATGGGCCCATGGATGGTCGTTCCTTCATGACTGTGCAAAGAGAAAATACTGTTTAGGGTAGTGGAAGCAAGTTCCTTCCTCATGTGAAATATCCACATATATTGCAGCGTGGCACGAGGCTCAGACTAAAAGGACATGGACTTGAAAGTCCTGTTACTAAGGGTTCTCATTTCGTTAAGGGTTGCTCAGCTCACTTGACTTTGCTTAATGGCCCAGGTTTCCCAAGAAGCCAGTCCCTCCCTCTTCAGCACTGCAGCAAGTCAAGTCCTTGAGTAAGGTGACATTGTCTGTGCAGGCTGTGGGGGTCCAACATTCCTGGCGTGTGGACATACAAAGATTAAAATACAGGTGTTCCCCCCTAAATGTATACACCCTTTAACCCGTGACAGCTCAATTTCGAAAATGAAAGGAAGCAACACTGCCTTTAAAATTACTCAAAGTGTGTGTATATTTTTGGGGGGGACAAGCTGTATACAATAAGTGGCAAATTGATTAATTAGAATCCATGTCATGCCAAATTATCCTTTCCCTTCATATATTTGTTAGCATACATAACATTATTCCATTTAATATATTTACTGGCACCTCTTACTGAGTGATAAAATATTTTCATTTTAACAAGTCTAACTCAAGGGATTCAACAAGTATGTTTAAGGGCTTCTAAAAAGTAGGTTACACTTTTAAACAAGTGATACAGACTCACTAAAGCTTAGCATTTTATCTCTTAGGGTAGATATAATTTTATAAAAGAAACACAGATACCATTGCAGTCAAGTTCTCTGCTGCCTTCGGCTTCCATTCACTGAGAAAAATCCTCTTACTTGGATCATATGATTCCGAATTAGGGTTATTCAGATGGGCAGAATTACATTGGAGAAAATATAACCAAAGGCAATAAAGCATTTGTACCTGCTTTAGTTATACTTTTATAAATCGCTAGCATTTACTGAGTACCTCCTGATGCCAGACACTGTTTTGGGCAGCTCCAATGCCGCATCTCATTTAATCCTCACAGTGAGAGTTTTTATCACTAATCCTGCTTCATTTTATTTTTCTGTAGCACTGTTGTCATCATCTATATGCTACACACTTTTCTTATTCTCTCTCTCTTCCCTCTAGCTTCCTCCCTCGTTAGGCATGGATTCTTGAATTTCGTTTTCAGCTGTTTACACAGTTCTGCAGTAGAATCACTTGTAGATGCTCTGATTGTCCTCTCTCCCGGAAGGAGGTCTTGTGGCTGAGACACTGGTTTTCCTGACCAGTAAATATCTGGAAGATCATAAGATCCCTGAGCACCTGCCTTTCCGTTTACCGCTGTTTGCTCTCTCCCCCAGGGAGAGCGTGGAGAGCCTCATTCAGAAGCATTCCTACGCCCGCTCACCCATCCGCACCTACGGGGAGGAGGACGTGCTGGGGGACGAGGTGCAGACGGCACAATCCCGAGGTGAGGTGCTCCCCAGGGGCAGCTGCTGGGAGCCCAGTGCCCAGCGCCCAAGGGAGAGAGGTGGGTGCAGGATGAGACCTTGACCTCAGGGCACACTTGGCCCCAGAGTATTGCAGGAGCCACGTCAGGAAGGGACAGCCCCTGCGGGCTCAGCGTTCAGTATTTTGCCCTTGAGTCTTTTTTTTCTTTTTATAGTATCTTTTTTTAATTAAATCTTTATTGTTCAGATTATTACAGATGTTCCTTTATTTAACCCCCATAGCTCTCCTCCACCTGGTCCCCCCCTCCACCCTATGCCCTTACCCCCACCACTGTCTTCATCCATAGATGGAAGATTTTTGTCCTTGAGTCTTAAGAGATGATGCTGCCCGAAGGATTTCTGGGTTTTGGGCTTTCAGTAGAAGAATCTTGAGCCTCTGAGTTACTTAGTTGTCTGTGACCTCCTTACCAAAGAGCAGGAGGGCCCGGGGGGTGGTCCCTTAGTCTTTCTGGCCCTCGGTTTTATAATCTGAAACTCTGTCCTACTTCCGTCAAGTAGTACCTTGTGAGGATAATGGCTAACACTGGAAATGCTTTAAAAAGAAGATTCTCCCAGTGTAGGGCATTGTGGGGAGGCAGGGGCCCCAGTGTGTGTGTGGGGGAGAGGCAGAGGAGGCTGGAAGTTCCTATGTCACAAAGGCCCATGGAGGAGTCCTCTGCTCTTGGCAGAAGATAGACTGAGGGTGCCCAGCCCGGGGCACAGGGGTGTTTGCAGGGACAGAGCGCCCTCTGTCATATTTTGATGTGCATCACATAGGCAGCACACACTCCGTCAAAAATATGGCATCTCTTAAAACTACACCCAAATACGCAGCTGGAAATGATCCGATGGGAAAACTTAATGTCAGCTCCCCTCTAGGCATCTGGATGCTGCGATGTAAGAAAGAGTTACTTTGTCAGTTGTCAAATAGCTAATGAAGAACTGTGGAAGCTGAAGGGAAAAAAAGGAAAGGAAAGGAAACGCTCATGTGGGTTCTCGCAAAGGCTTCGCAAGCCCAGTAGCTCCAGGAGACCCCCTGTCCCCACTCCTTACCGGAGGCCTCGGAGGCTGGAGGTCCCGACAGGGGTCAGCTACCTGCAGCTCCTTCGCAGGGACTCAGTCCACGCCCTTCAGGTAGAAGGTGATGTTGGCCACGCCCTGGGAGTGTGCAGGCCATGTGATGACCTGTCTTTTTCTGTTGAGGAAATTCTCTGTTCCCTGTACGTTATAAGTGATTTTGTATCTGGAAAGGTAGATTTGCCTCCTGGCGGACATGTTACTCTTTTTGGATTATAGATCTATGACATTTTTCTTAAAGGAAGAAATACGATCCTTACAGATAAATGACACAGGGTATCCCAATAACATATATGCATACTTTTTGAATCATTAGTAAGACAGTGATTGTTAAAATATGTTTCATTTTTTAACCTGAGCTATCCGCTCTTACAGTGTGTGTATATGTTTCGGGGGGACACCCTGTATAATTATCCATTTGCACACTGATGTCGAGTTTCCGGTCTAATGCGTTGTTCCCCCTTTTCAGGGTCAGCCTTTACCACATCCGATAACTTGTCTCTCAGCTCCTGGGTGTCATCTTCGTCCAGTTTCCCTGGATTTCAGCATCCACAGTCCCTGACTGCTCTGGGCACCAGCACAGCGTCCATAGCAACACCCATTCCTCATCCCATCCAGGGCTCTCTGCCGCCATACAGCCGCCTCGGGATGCCTCTGACACCCTCGGCCATCGCCAGCTCCATGCAGGGGAGCGGCCCCACATTCCCCTCCTTCCACATGCCCCGGTACCACCACTACTTTCAGCAGGGGCCCTACGCTGCCATCCAAGGACTGCGCCACTCCTCTGCTGTGATGACGCCTTTTGTATGACTCTTCTGAGAGTAGGAGAACCCCAACCCAGAATGTGCAAGTGGGTATGGAATGTAGGACAGGCTTTGGGGGGTGGGGGCGGGTTGGGTGGGGAGGGTTGGCGCGAGGGATCTCCAGGAGACATGCGAGCTATTGAGGAGGAGGGCTGGACTCGCAGCGAAGCCGGAGGGAATGCACCATGGACCAGGATTCATCTGGAGCTGTGGGGGGGCACTTGGGTTCAAGAAAGAATCAGTGTAAAGGTCTCAGCCAGCCTAAGTTCTGCAACTGATAGGATATCAGTTTCCCCAGACAGTTTAATCACACAAGGCAGATGAATCTTAAAGTGTATTATTCCTAGTGGTTAAAAACGCTGCGTCGATGCAGTCATGTATAAAATCAGAGTGTGTAGGTTTTCTTTGTGCTTCCCACAGGTTAAAAGAATCTCCAGAGAGGCAGTGCTGTCTAGCATCCCGGCCAGCATGCAGGACGCCTGAGGGTCGGGTCTCCCTGTAGGAACTGGGCGCGGGAGGGAAGCGGGTGGGGCTGCAGCGTAGGCATGTGTGGCTTTGCTTTGTGTTCGCTCGCTGGGGAAGGCGCCGTGATCAGCTGACCCGTCCTCGTCGTGTGGACAGTTGGCAATGACTTTGCACCGTTCTTTCTGTGATGATGAAGGGCCGGGGCCTGGCAGGCACTTTCGCGCCATCTTGTCTTCTGGCGTCCTCATTCCTTCCTTGCAAATCCTTGCCGTGTAGGTAGGAAAACTCTTTTGTACACAGTTCTGAAGCAAGAGGCTCTGTGTGCGACATTGTGAGTCTGGGGGTTTGTTTTTTACTACTGATTCACTCACTGGGGCGCATTCTCCAGCGGCTCCAGGATGACACGGGAGCCATGTCCCCTTTAGCGGCCATAAAGAGCTGGTGGCCCTGTTCTGGAGGGCGCTTCTGAGCCACGGTTGCCAAAGGCCCCTTCGTCTGTGCCTCAGCTTCGGGAGGCCCTGAGGGTGTTAACAGGCACCGGGCCACATTCTCGTGTGGTGGGTGGGTCTGCTGTGTGGTTGGGTCAGCTGCCACGGCGGACCGAAGGGATTTGCGGGTGACCCTTCTGAGCACCTGTGTAGCCGCCTGCGAGCCTATGAAATGACGTGTGGCTCAGTGACTCCCTGCCTGAAACATTGCTCAGGAGTAAATCTAAACACGTATCCACTTCATCCCCAGCTCTTGCTGTCCCCTTACCCCTCCTCCGATGTGGTATAATAACTCATTATATTTTAGTGATATATAATCTCTCTATTCTTTTGAGGCAACATAGATCTAAATAGTATTTATGGTCAGGGTAGTACCGTTGGTATTCTGCAATAGTTCGTGACCCTAAGAGCAGACATTTAATGAGGTTCATAGACCATCAGCTTTAGATACACCCAGTCTCCTTCACCAAGCTCCCCAAACTCTATTTTAATTGAATTTAAATTTTCTCCGTAATCACTTTACTCTGTCTGACAGCAAAAGTATTGAATCTGTTTGAAGAGATGGAACTGTTGCTGCGGAGAGCAGAGGTGTATTTCAGAGCAAATGCAATACACTTATCGCATCGACGTCTCTGGGATTTTATTGGGTGGTTTTCACATTAGGCTTTGCCACATCGAGTACTTTTCTCGGGCGCTTGCGGCTTATGAAACAAGGGAAGATGGCACAGCCTGTGTGTGGGATGCCGCCGCTGGACTTTGCAATGGCCGTTCTCTGCTGTAGCCTGAACTACAGATAGAGCAGCATGGGCTGAGGTCCCCCAGCCTCTGGGTCCTGTGGCCGACACCGTGGGCTGATGTATAGCTTCTGGCATGTTACACTCTAGTATACACAGGTGGTTTTGTTTTGTTTTGTTTTTTGTTTTTTTGAAGCACAGTGTGCGTTTCCTTTAAAAAACAATTATGAGTAATGCTTAAATAGCCATAGAGCTTAGGATAGGGATTTGATATTTCATCGTTGGTCTGTTGCCAGTGGCTTCTTTAAAGACAGTGGCTGCTTCAAAGCAGCAATAACAGAAGTAGATGCTATTTTACATGATGCTACTCAAGACCCTGGTAAATTACTGGTCTACTAGAGTAAATCGTACCTGAACTCTCAGAACAAAAGGACCATTTTAATATGATTTTGATATTTTTCCCAATCGGTGTGTCTCAGAGGAGGGTGTGTGTTTTTGTTAAATATGGGTTTACACCAGTATTTCCTGACTTCATAACTTTGTAATCAAGCAGTAAGGCTCAACAATAAGTAGAGTGCTTAGAGAGAAGACGAAGACAGCAAAGCATGCTGCTGGACAGTCACGTCTGGAATTTTCAGTGGGATATGTCAGTATTTTGTTTTGTTTGAACCAGAAAAAAGAGCAAAAAAAAAAGCACAAGAACATGGAGCTCCACCCCGTCAGTCACTGTTGCCATGGGAACCAATAGTAGGAGTTTACAGGTTGTTGATTCTTAACTTCCTGGGTATGCAAGATTTAAAACTGTCAAGTGTGTCTTACCAAAAGTAATTACAAGAACTAGATAATGGAATGCCAGTTGAATAAGAAAGAACATGAGTTATCTGGCGTGAACTCAAGGTTTCCCCTCAGGTATCAGAAGCATGGCTAACGGGCAGAGCTGCTAGAACGAGGCCCAGCCCCACCTGCTGGATCGGGCCCAGAGAAATGAATCCATAGCTTAGTGGGGCCTGCATCTGTGGTTTGTTTTAAAAGCCTTTATCAATAATCCTAAATTCTGTTAATTATTCTAATTAGGAAATCCTCCCCCTCCTCTGCCCATCTGAGCAGTATAAAGACAAAGATTGTGTCTGATACGTGCCAAGTTATTGGGCTGCAAGGTCTGCAGTAATGAATTTATATCGCATTGCCGGTTCTTCTGCGTTTACAGCAATGGTACGTTGTCCGGAAGGTGTACCACCGTTCCTGGTGGGTGGGCACACGGGAGGAGGGATACGAAGCTTCCGATGACTCATCATCTAGCAAAACCCTGCTGTAGGGCTCTGATATGGGAGCCACACTGATTTGGGGGGGTATCCCAGGGTCTCCCCTCCCCCACCCTTATCCACATCTCTATCATTGCACACATCCCAACCCCTCCCCCAAAAGGAAAAGGAAATCCTGCAGAAGCCTGAGAAATGAGTATTCGTAGGTAAAGCATCCTCACCTCATCCTGCCTCTGAGTTTTTCAGAAAGATGTGGGGGTGTTTAATCCCCATTCCAAAGTTCTCACTCGCCTTTAAGGCTGTCCCGCTTGTATTTAAGCTGAATTATATGGAGAAAATAGGGCTCCAGTACAGTGCATGGAGTGACCTCACCACCCCATTAGTGAGGCAGGCAAGCTTCGCCATGACTCGGTAACTCATGTTCAAAACTTTGGCTATGCAATGTGCAGGGTCACCTGTTGTAAGAAAAACACTCCTGTTACCCCTTCTTCCATGCACTAGGTAAGGAAAACTGTCTCCATTGTTAAGCATGTATGCACTTGATAATTACCACCGGGATAACAATGTTATATCCTAAATCCATACACTTTTTAAAAATATATTTTTATTGATTTCAGAGAGGAAGGGAGAGGGAGAGAGAAATAGAAACATCAATGATGAGAGAGAATCATTGATCGGCTGCCTCCCACAGGCCCCCCATTGGGGATCAAGCCCACAACCATGTGCCCGTGACTGGAATCGAACCCGGGACCCTTCAGTCCATAGTCCGACGCTCTGTCCACTGAGCCACACCAGCTAGGGCTGTACCCTAAATGTAGATGGCCTAGACAGAAAGAAAGCCCTGCACAGAATTTAGTGGTTCCTCTGGAGAGTCCCACTGGGGTGGACGCTGGCTTTTACACGTTTCTATGTGACTTCAGAATGCAAGGATTTTAAGTAAACAGGCAAAGGGAAGGTTACAAACTCACTTTGGAAAATCAGAATGCTTTCTTCACTGCTGTTCATTCCATGCCAGCTATAAAGCAGTCCAATACTTACCTTTCTTCAGCATGCTTATATATGCGAAGGTTCACTGATAAATGTTTGCTAGGCAGAGATTCCCCAAGTGTGTGCCGCCCTTCTTTCTCTGTCCATGCCTTAAATAATTCCACTCCCCCCACCCCCGACAATACGAAAATAAAAACATTTTGGTGAAATGCTACATCTGGACAAAAAATACAGTTTGTTGTATTTTACTTCTGGTACATTATAATAGTGTATTTAGTTGTTGGTTTGTTTTTTTCTTAGTTTCAGAACCCTAAAAGAAAGTCTTTGATTTCCTAAAGGAAAAAAAAAAATGAATTAGCCTTTTTAGGAGCGCTATCACCGGCCTATTGTTTGCTGTGCTCATTTGCTTCATGAATTGCGTGAGAGCAGTCACTGTAATGAAGTGTGTGTGCGTGGGGGCTGGGGGGAGGGCATGGGAAATGTTTTATGAAGAAAAAGGATGTTATAAGCCTAATACTATGAAGCAACATCTAACAAAGTTCTTTTTAAGTGCAATATATTTATTTCTGCTAGAAATGTATTATCAACATTATGTAATATTTGAAGCATTACGCGTGATTTGTAAACAGCTTAAAATTATATGTTACCCAAAGTTGTACAGAAGCGCACTGCGTGCATATGAATTTCTTTCATTAAAAACGGTGTGGTTTTGATACATACACACACATTTACTCCTCTCACTCTCCGACGCACTTTGCTCCGTGACTATGGGCACCTGTTTCCACACCTGAAAGAAAAGAGGAAGACGTGGAAAGGTCACAGGTCACGGCTGGCCACTCCCGGGCCGACACAGCCCACCAGGGTTTGGGTTTCGCCTTTGAAAACCCCACAGAGAAGACATTGCTCTCAAGTCCCCACTAGTTCCAGATGTCCCACCCCGGTCCCCTTCACTCACCCCTCTCCCCAGAGCACTCAGAACGGGAGGACTTGGCCCCACTGCACAGGATGATACGGAGACGCCACCGAGCTTAAAGGACGCCTGCCTCTCGTTCCAGCCCTGAGCTCCTGGATGTGATGTAATGACATTGCACAGCAGGCTGACACCAAATACGATTAGCCGAACTCAGCCCTAATCCTTCCTCCACATGACAGCCCTTCAGAAGCTGACGTTATCACGCCCCCTGCCCTTGCAGACGTCTAATCTGTTACCTGGCATTTTCTGCGAGTGCCAAACACCAAACTTGTAACAATCTTTTATTCGGAATAATTCTAAGCTTACAGAAAAGGTGCACAAATAGTATAAGGAAACCCTGTATTTTACTTAGATTGGCCAGCTATTAACTTTTTGACTCATTTATTTTAGCATTTGCACACACGCGCGTGCGGGCGCCATGTATACCAACTAGAGGCCCAGTACATGAAATTCATGGACGGGTAGGGTCCCTAGTGGCTGCCAGCCGCCAGCCTGGGCCTCCCTTCATTCCTCAAAGCCCACTGGTGGTCAGCACATGTCATGTGAATGACTGAATTCCTGGTCAGTTGAACTCCCTAGGGGACACTTTGCATATTAGGCTTTTACATATATAGATTGTTTTTCTCAATCACTTGGGAGTAAATTTCACATATCATGCCCTATTATCCCTAAGTAATTCAAAGCATAGTTCCTAAAACCAAGAAGATTCCATGAAACATCCCGGTAGAGTTAGCAACCTCAGTACGTTTAGCAGTGGAACAATGTTGTGACCTGCCGTCTGGACTCCAGTTATGTCCAGTGATGTCCTCTGTGGTATATCTTTTCCCTCAGGACAGATCCAGTGCAGGGTCACATACTGCATTTTTAAATGTTTCTTTAGTTTCCTTTAAGCTGATACAGTTCCTCAGCCTCTCTTTGTCTTTCATGGCAAAATAATCTAATATAATAAAAGAGAAACATGCAAATTGACCGTTACCACCAGCCAATCAGAGCGGCTATATGAAAATTAACCCAGCCAAGATGGAGGCCAACAGCCATGGAGCTAGAGCAAACCAAAGGCTTCTGTTGCAACTGCCTGCCTAGGCTGGCTGAGCCTCTGCTCATGGCCACGCCCACCAGCCAATCAGAGCGGCTGTATGCAAATTAACCCAGCCAAGATGGAGGCTGGCAGGGCGGCTCTGCACTGGGAGCCTCCACGGCCGGCATAGCTGTGCCAGGTGTGTCAGCTCAGTGGGAGGGAGGGTCTGGCCTGGGGCCTCCTCGGGGCATCCAGGAGCAGCTGTCCTGGGTCTGCTGCCTAGCTCCGCCCCCGGGAGCCTCTGAGGGGTATCCAGGAGCGCCTGTCCCGGGGCCACTGCCTGGCTCCACCCCCCGGGGGCCTCCACCAAGTGTGTGGGAGAACGGGTCCTCCATGGGGTTTGCAGGAGCAGCCATCCTGGGTCCGCTGCCTGGCTCTGCCCCGGGGGCCTCCTCGGGGGTGACCCCTGGAACACCCGTCCAGGGTCTGCTACCTTCATCCGCCCCCCAGGGGCCTCCACAGGGCGTGCGGGAGCATCTGCTGCACAGTGCGGAGAATCCGAAGCCAGTTCGCTGCCCGGCTCCATCCCAGGTGTGTTTGCTCAGCAGCAGGGCCCCACCGAGGGATCCTGCACCAGTGTCCGCCCCTGGCTTGCCACCCAGCTCTGTGCCAGGTGTGTCCCCTCAGCGGTGGGGGCACCAGGCATGTGCGATCATGGGCCCTCTGGTGGGAAACGTCCAGGCCTGCACTCACCAGCCCTCCCACCCCCCAGTGCACGAACCCTGAAGGGGCTGTGGACAGCCTGAAAATGGCCCTCAGCCCCTCACCCAGGCTGGCCAGGCATGCCAGCAGGTGGACATCCCCCCCGAGGTGTCCCAGACTCCAAGAGGGCACAGGCCGGGCTGAGAGACCCCCACCCTCCGAGTGCACAAATTTTTGTGCACCGGGCCCCTAGTAATCATCATCATCATCATCATCATCCCAGCTGTCAGTGGTTTATAAGAGATCCTGTTTAGTTGGGGATCTGTTTTAGAAACAGAGATCTGGGTGCTAGATGTCCCAGTGAGGTATGTTTGCTTCTTTCAGCGGACAGGAATCCACTGTGTGGGGTGTGCAGGAGGCAGCTGATCAATGTTTCTCATCATTGATATTTCTATCCCTCCCTCTCCCTCCCTCTCTGAAATCAACAAAAATATTTTTTTTAAAGAGAAACCAATTCTAAAGTTTAGATGGAGAGGAGGCAAAAGACCCAGAATATTCAATACAATATTGAAGATGAACTAAGTTGGAGGACTGACAGGACCCAATTTCAAAACTTACCATAAAGCTACAGTAATAAAGACGGTGTGCTCGCGGTAGAACCATAGAGAAGACCAACAAAACAGAATAGAGAGTCCAGAAAATACACCCCCATGAATATAGTCAACTGATCTCTGAATAGACAGTTCACCAAAGGAGAGAAACAGATCACAAATGCACATGAAAAGATGCTCAACATCACATGTCATTTGGGAAATGCAAATTAAAACAACAATGAGATGACACTACACAACTGAGAATGCGGAATTAGATGGTGATGACAGTTGCACAACCTTGTGAATGCACTAAAGTCAGTGAATCCTACACTTAAAAGAGTGCATGCTATGGTATGTGAATTATATCTCACTAAAGCTGCTATTTTAAAATGCAAAAGAAGAAAGATAACCAGCAAATCTTTTCATTCTTTAGGGCCCAACTTGTCAATGTTGAGAACTTCCAGGGAAGTGAGATCTTGTGTATTAGTGAGTTAAGAGTGAGTGGTCTAGAATCTCCTCCCTGCCACAATTTATTTTATCTATAAAAAGATAATATTGCCTACTTGAGAGCATTGTGTGGCCTTGGGCTCTCAATTTATATTAATTTATTTTTACCCCCCTCCCCTTCTTTTTTTTCCTCAAGAAGAATTATAGCTGGTTCTTTGGGAAGATAATGTAAATAATTCTCCTTCCTGAGTTTTGATATGGTAGTAATTGCTACCTTTTATAAACGTTTACTATATTTATACACTTTATATACATCATCTTGCTTAATCTTTGCATCAAATCAGTGAGGTAGGAGCTATTATTACCCCCATTTGAAGTATGAGAAAACTGAGGGTTAAAGGACCTTCACCAAGTGGGAAAGCCTGGTCCCCAAGTTCTGCCTTTACTTGTAACTAACACACTGCACCAACCCCTCACACAAACACCTGTAAAATATAAGAGTTAAAAAAACAGCAACACACCATTTATCTTGCCTTTTCTGAACCCAAGGTACATGGCCTGAACTGAGAAACATAAATATTGTATCGCTCAACACCTTTTCTCCTAACCGACTGTAAATCGTCACTGGTACGTGTCTCAAGAAGAAGACGAACAGACTGCAGGCCAGAAGGGAATTTAGAAGTCCTACCTTCCTCTTTTGTGGGTGGGTCATAGCCATGAGGAAGCAGGACTCTGCTGCCCACGGGACAGTCGGCTGGGCTTGATATAAGCGCCTACTACTTAGGCACACGGTCTAGTTGCCATGTAGCCCACGAGAGGATGGACATAATGAGAAAAGGCAAACAAGGAGCCCACTGCACTTCGAGACAGGACAGCAAGCGAAGTCAGGGAGGAGCCAGAGGAAGAGCCCAGGTGTGCTGTGGGAGCCAGGTTAGGGCTGGGCTGAACAGGTTAGAGAGAGAGGAAATGGGAGGCTGTGCTCTTGGGGTTGGCGGTGAGAGGTGCCACAACTGGAGGACAGGATAGGGGACACAGTGTGGGGTGAACTGCAGAGAGTCAGACCCTCAGGCTGGAATCAGAACACAGAGCTGGAGAGAAGGGAAGCCTTGGGAAGAAGAGAATTTGGTACAGGGCACTGTATGACTCAACAGGCACATCTTTCCAGCTACCCAAGTATATGTCCACATTCTAACTAGAATCGAATGATGTAGTCCAAACCTGTAGTCCAAAGTCTGTATTTCATAGTTCAGGACATCAGAGGTAGAGACATCAACAGCCCAAAACATACTGGGCCCGATCCAGGAATATTTCTAGACCACCATGTCATAATCAAAGTTAAATCTTAAATCAATCTAAAATATCATGTAATATAAAACAGCATCCGGATGCCTTATATATCTTTGCTGTGTTGTCTGTTTTGCATTTAATCTGCCCATATATATTTTATAATTTATTCTTAAATATATTCTAAGACTTCTGCCTATTAGGATTGAATGTGGTAATTGTTGTTTTAGTCACTTTGGTGGTAAGTAAAAATAATCTCAATATGTTGGAGTCTGTCCATGGAGCTATCACCAGTGTGTTATATGTACATTTGTATGTGGTTGTGTATATGTTGGTTGTCAATTAATAATGTATACTGAGTACGCTTCCGCTGAAGTCAGTGAGCATATACTATGCAATCAGACTGTCTCCCCACGTAGGGGGTGAAGGAATTCTCCTTTCCCCATTAATTCATGAAACATGCCTTTTAATGAACCATGCCTATATATAAAGTTGTCCAAGGTCAGGAGGTCTCATTTCACCTGATATAGGCCTGGGGAACCAATCCAAGTATGGATGGCTGAGAGAGCTCCAGTTGTAAAAGGAGAATAGGCCTCTTGTAGACACAGAAAGTAGACCAGAACTCCCAGACATTCCAACTGATTACAGATGCCTTTTCTCCTTTGGACATCTGCATGACGTTGGCAGAGGTATGCCAAGCAGCACACACAGATGTATGTACAATCAAGCTGTCTGCTTCGTGGTGACTTTCCATTTTCTCCTATGAAGAAGGCCTCCCTCCACCCAGTATTTAAGCATGCCATACAAAGTAATTCAGTGGCTGTGAAGTTAGTGTTCAAAAATGAATCAATCAAGATATGTTATGGTGTTAGTCTAAAACAGTTGTTTTATAATATACTAGAGAGCTGGTGCATGAATTCACGCACCAGTGGGGTCCCTTGGCCTGGCCTGTGGGATCAGGCCGAAATTGGCTCTCCGACATCCCCAGAGAGGTCCCGGATTGCTAGAGGAAACAGGCCAGGCTGAGGGACTCCACGGGTGCACGATAGGGGCTGGGGAGGGATGCAGGAGGTTGGCCAACTGAAGAGGGACTGCAGCAGGGCTCCAGGGTGTGCCCTGCTCATCTCAGTCCCGATCATCCCAGCAGCAAACTAACCTACCAGTTGAAGCATCTGCCCCCTGGTGGTCAGTGCACATCATAGTAACTGGTTGAGTGGCCTTAGCATATCATTAGCATATTATGCTTTGATTGGTTGAAGGGATGACCGGATGACCGGACACTTAGTATATTAGGCTTTTATTATATAGGATACATGTCCAAAGACATTTTTTTCAGCAGAAGTTACTGAAGAAAAAATTGAAAAAATATTTTAACATGTATATAGTACATGTTAAATTAGAAAATAAATAGCCACCAATAAGCACATACCTATGGCTATCCTACTTTGGGGAGACAAAAATAGAGCTAGATAATGAAGCAAAAACGTTTCTTTCATCTTTGTGAATTTATTGAAAGACTTGCAAAAATGTAAGATGCAAAAATGTAAAATATAAATCCCACTTGATTGACCTTATTTTATTTTTTAAAAAATATTTTTATTGATTTTAGAGAGAGATAGAAACATCAACGATGAGAAAGAATCATTGATTGGTTGCCTCCTGCGTGCCCCACACTGAGGATTGAGCTTGCAACCAGGACGTGTGCCCTGATTGAGAATCGAACCATGACCTCCTGGTTGACCTTCAACTACTGGGCCCCACTGGCTGGGCTGGTTTACCTTTTTAAAACATCTTAATTAAAATAAGTAAAATTCAGATTGCTCTGAAAGGGTCTTGGATATGTGGTTCAATTATAGCTGACATAGTTATGAGATCCTAAGAATTTTGTTAACCATCTTTGGGACTAATGATGACAGACTAGAGATAAACACTTGGATGGCAATTCCAATTCCTTGCACCATAAAAGAGAAAAAAGTACTTGAACGTAAGAGAAACTGTGAAAAAGCACAAATACACACCCATCTTTTGTGCAGAGAGTATCAAGTAAAGTGAAATTAGTATTTTAAATTATCAAATTTCAGGTGGGAAACTTTAAATTTTCAAAATGATGTTCATTAAACTACCTCTATCTTTCCCATTCCATATAACCGAGCTAGACAGAGACATAACTGAGTGATCCACTTAAATTTACATTTATGTATCTGTGTAAAGTAACATTTAAATTTGATTAAAAATTATCTGAATCAATTAAAGCAAAGTCATTACTACATTAAATGGAAAACCAAACATTGGCCATGATGAATGTCTTCATTATTTTGAAAAATGAAATATGCAATGTAATTATTTTTTATCAGTGTTATATTTGGAATTTTCCTAGATTTCATATTTAGTGAACCGATTTGTTACAAGAACAGTGCTATTTCTTTTTTTAAATAAAAGTTGAAACGACCTAAAATGTTAAATTCTGATTTATAAGTCATTATTGCCATCTGCTGGTTAGACAGCTTCATTGCATTTTTTTGCAAAAATCACCCATCAGGTTCACTGAAAGACAAAAGGGAAAACGAAAAGGAAGGTGAGGTTTAGATACAGATGATGACATTCACAATCTCTAAGTGAAAGAAATAAATGATTTGCTAAATCACGAGATCATGTCATTTCAAAGAGAATAAGATACGGTGAGAAGATACTGTATTATATCAAATAATAGTGTATTGTTTTAATTGTCAGTTCACCACAGCACACTATTTTAAGTCATTAATAATTATGTAGCTAAATATGACCGAAACAAGTGTCTCCTCCAAGTTAGTAGGTCAAAATAAGTGACTAATGGTAGAGAAGTCATAAAATGATGAAAACCTATCATGATGCTAGTCAACTGAATAGAATTAAGTGCCCCCTTCTCTTCCCCTAACGAAATCCATTCTCCACTGAGTAAGAAGTTGCCTCGTTATTTAGGCAACTGTTTGCCAGTTTTCTGAGTTAACTAGTGAACCTAGAACTTGTATTACCTGTTAATAATAAAACTAATGTTTGACTTAATGACAAAGAATCCAGGTAAGCAAAAACATTAAAACTAATACTCATCATTTTATTCTGAATATGTTCAATTTAGAGCAAGATACAAAACGTCTTTATTGCTAAGCACGTACTAAGCGTTTTGTAAAATAATTAAGCACTAAGTACTAAGCATTAAGTACTAAGTTTTAGGTGCTTCAGCATTTTTCAGAGGAGGAAATCAATAGAGTGGCTAAGCCATTGGCTTGTCACACACTGCTGGTCTTCCATGGTTCGCCATGTATCTGACTCAATACCTATCTCCTGCTTCTCTTCCCTTTAACACGAAATCATGAGTGTTTTCCAAT
>PVJC01030493.1:0-21160 GCA_004026665.1 Murina feae | reverse complement strand
ATTTTTGGGGGTTAAGGGTGTTGGGGATGCGTGAAGAGACTGGACAATAATTGTACACCTATGGATGAGGACAATGGGGGGGGTAAGGTCAGAGGTTGGGGTGGGAATTGGGAGGAGGGGAGCTATGGGGGAAAAAAGAGGAACAACTGTAATAATCTAAACAATAAAAATAAATTAAAAAAAAAAAAAAAAAAAAAAAGAAGTCTCAGTCCAACATTTCTGCCACATTCTATACCTTAGAGAAGTTGGTTCCTACTTACAGTCAGTACTCAAGGGGAGGAGAATTAAGCTCCGCCTCTTGAAGGGAGGAATGTCAAGTAATTTATGGCCATGTTTTAAAATCATTACACTTAGGAACTTGATGTTTTTCTTTTTTAAATTAAATATACTGGAGTGACATTGGTTAATCAAATTATGTTTCGGGTGTACAATTCTATAAGTCATCATCTGTATGTTATACTGTGTGTTCACCTCCCCAGAGCAACTTGATTTTTTTAAAATAAAAAAACTGGAATTTTCAAAATAGCTCATTTATGTTTGGGAATGCTAGACAAAATCTTTTTAGTGCTCTAGAAAAACCACTGAAATTCCATTTCACAAAGCTACTTTTGCACCCTAGAGAAAGGTCTCTGTTTGCAGTATTTTGAGGACCTAATCTAAAAAAATTCTATTAAGCACAAATACATGCAGTCGGATACACAGAAAAGTAAACTAGGAGTGAAAAGATTTGTGTTCCAGTTTCAATTCTGGCTGGCACTTCCCAGCAAATGTCGTGGTCCAAGTTTCTACGAGCCTGTTTCCAAATCAATAAAATGGTGGTGTTGCCTTAACCAAAGTCATTCAGTGGTCAGAGCATTAGCCTCGGATCAAAGGGTCTCGGGTTCAATTCCCGGTCAATGGCACATACCTGGGTTGCAGGATTGATCTCTGGCCCTGGTCAGAGCACCTGCAGGAGGCAACCGATCGATGTGTCTCTCTTCACATTAATGTTTCTCTCTCTCTCTCCGTCTCCCTTCGGCTCTCTCTAAAGGTCAATGGATGAATATCCTCAAGTGACAACCAAAAATAGAGTAATAAAACAAAGTAAAATCAATATCCTATATAATAAAAGCCTACTATGCAAATCAACAGAACAGTGGAATGACCGGTCGCTATGACATGCACTGACCACCAGGGGGCATACACTCCACACAGAGCTGTCCCCAGTCTGCAGGCCCCAGGCCGCCCAAGGTGGGTGCCAGCTGGGGGAGGGAGGCTGATTGCCCGCCAGTTGCCCCACAGAGGGAGACGACCAGCAGCAGGGGACAGGGCTGGTGAGTAGGCAGGTGGTGCCAGGCCAGCCAAGGAGGGTGCCAGCGAGGGGCCCCCCCGATCATCTTGCTGGTCACCCCACAGATCAGCCCTGATAGCCAGCCAGGTCTAGGGACCTTACCTGTGAACAAATTTCATGCACCAGGCCTCTAATTATATATATACAAAAGGCTAATATGCAAAATTTCCCCTCAGAAGTTCGACTTTGAGTTTGATTGCTTGCTATGACATGTGCTGATCACCAGGGGGCAGCATGAACATGTCGGGTGACCAACAGCGGGGCAGTGAGGGAGCAAGGGAGGGAGGAGGTGGGGAACCATGTGGTGGTAGCATGCAGGTGGTGAGGGAAGGAGAAGATGGGGAGGCAGGGAGGCAGGAAACCTGACTGGCCCTGATCGCCAGTCAGGCCAAGGAACCCTACCCATTCATGAAAATAAAATAAATATAAAATAAATAAAATAAAATAATAGTATCACCAGCTCTGCTTATCTTGAAATGCTGTTTTGAGGCTCAAGATAATTATGTGAAAGTACTTTATAAATTATACTAGAGGCCCAGTGCATGAAATTCATGCCTGGGTAGGGTCCCCAAGCCTGGCGTCGATCAGAGCCAATCGGGGCCTTCCAGCTGCCGACCAGGGGCCAGGACCTTCCTTCCCCGGCTGCTGGCCGGGGTTTTCCTTCATTCCACGCCGGCCTCTGGTGGCCAGCACATGTCATAGTGAGCGACTGAACGCCCAGTCTCTTGGTCCAACACCCAAGGGGGCATTTTGCATATTAACCTTTTATATATAGAGATAAGGCAGGTAATTTTAAATGTTCCAAGTTGAAATGAAGAAGTATGGGGCTTATTACATAATCAACTTCCAATATCTACTTTTAGAGCTCTTATTCTCAAATTTGAGGTTGAGCTTATTTCTGAAATGACAGTAAAATAAGGCAGATTATTAAATGTAATTGAGGGCCCAAATCCTCGATCATTTGTTGTCACCCTACAGATAACTTGCAGAAAATACTGTTTCTACAAGTTAATATGCATACTTACTCAGTGACTACGAGATAAGATCTAAGAACTACTAAAAACAGCAATACAACATAACCAATACTTGATGACACTGAACTGCAAAAAACTATTCCTTTAGATATTTGTTTTCCAACTTCGACTGTGAGGGAGCAGAAGCTACAGTGTAGCCTCAGAACCTAGCCCAGTGCCTGAAACTACTGCAAGATTAATACATATCTAAGCCAACAGTTCCTGACCTCAAGTAACTGAGACATCTAGCTGCGGTGTCAGAATGAACAGACACACACAAATTACTGAGGACTTTTACAAAGCCACACATGTGCTTTCTCTTTTCTCTAATCCATTCCGTACCTCCAATTTAATAACACTTTTCCTTGTTGCCTTACAACTCAACTCTAACAGCTCTCTGTTGCCTAGAAAAATGCAGTTGCCTCAGCCCTATTCCAGACTAGTTCTTAATTTCTGAGGGTAGAACCCAAGCACCTGCGTGTTAAAAAGTTCCCCAAGTGATTCTGAAGCACAAACCAGCATAAAAACAATTGGGTTCATCCTACTGAGATATTCCTCCATCAGGCCTGCCCCTCTCATATCTAATTCTTTTAGTTATGGTTTCTCCTACTAATCTAATAATGTTTCCTTTCCAAATACCACCCATCCTTCAAAATAACCTTCAACTCCTTCTTCCATGGAACCATTCTAACTACCATAGCCCACAATGTCCCCATATCGCTATACACATCAATACCTATAAACAGTTCATTAACATTTTATATCTATTTCTTTTATACACCAGTGAGCACTTAATACTGTATGATGGAAGACCAACAGATTTCCTTTCTTACCATGAGTATACAACACAAACATGAAAACACATATATACGCACATATTTCAAACTTTCAAAATCATGTTGCTTTAAATACCTAGTCATAGAAATCTTCAGGTAAATAGCTCACTCCCTGAGTGTAATTTTCATGACAACTGTCATTCATCTAATGATAAGCTTCCTTCAATATCAGCTCCACGTATCTAAGGCTGACCAATACAGTTTTACAACATGACTCTATTCCAGAGGTAGTTAGTGCTATGTCTCTGAGAGCTCTGTCCTTGATAATGTGTAGGAAAGTAATCAGGGAAAGCATGCAATACTACATTTCAATAGACTTGAAATCCAAAGGGGGAGAAATTCTTAAGGTTAAGTTTGTAAGTACAACCTTGGACACACAACGTATGAACAAGGCCACTGTGGAGGCTAAATCAAGTAATGGGTTCAAAAGAAATATGCACAGAAAGTACATAGTTTCTATCCTTGTCGCAGGGGGAAGGTTCAAGTTATCTGATCTCATTTTTATTCACGCCAATCGATCTAAATATACAGGGTTATATAAGTAGTCCTCAACCAAAGATAATTTTGCCCCTAGGGACATGGGTCAATGTCTAGATATATTTTAGGTTGTATCAACTGGTCCAAGAGGGTTACTACTGGCATCTAGTGGGTAGGGTAGAGGGACGCTGCTAAACATCCTATAATGCACAAGACAGCCCCCACAACAGAAAAATTTATCCCACTCAAAATGTCAATAGATTGTATAATCCTAGGTAGTACTATGTACTGTATATTAGAAAATGGAAATATAACTTGATAGATACTCATAATACTTACTGTTCTCTTCATTTGCTATTTTTCCCCTTTAGTTCCTTTTAGCGTCTATATCATTTAATTTCTTGAGATTGTTCATACAAAGCATATCATTCAAAGCATAAAGGCATTTAAGACACCAAACTAGGAATCAGAAAATGAAGCAAGCTAAATTTATAATGTCAGATGAGGAAATTATTAGAAGTATATCAATTTAAGATACGAACATTAATATTTCACTTAAATTTATTACTAAAAAAGTGTTAGGGAGTCATCTTTTATTATACCAAACTAGAGGCCCGGTGCACAAAATTTTGTGCACTTGGTAGGGTCCCTCAGCCTGGCCTGTGCCCTCTCACAGTCTGGGACCCCGTGGGGGATATCCACCTGCTGGCTTAGGCCTGTTCCCTGGGGATCAGGCTTAAGCTGGCAGTCAGACATCCCTCTGGCAGCCCAGAAGCCCTCAGGGGATGTCCACTTGCCATTGGGGAGCAGGACATCCTTAGCGCTGCCAAGGAGGCGGGAGAGGCACTGCCACCACTGCTGTGCTGACAGCCATCACCTGGCTTGTGGCTGAGCAGAGCTCCCCCTGTGGGAGCACACTGACCACCAGGGGGCAGCTCCTGCATTGAGCATCTGCCCCCTGGTGGTCAGTGTGTGTCATAGTGACCAGTCATTCCCAGTGGTTCTGCTGTTAAGGTCAATTTGCATATTACCCTTTTATTATATAGGATTAGGAAGATAACTAAGATTTTCACCAGCCTTTGGCAGCCTGGAGAAGAAAACATAAATAGAAACTATTACTCAAAAGACTGAGTACAAGAAGTTCAAGTTAGCTAAAGCCTTCGATGGAGGATTTGACAGAGGGGATATAAAGAAATAGCTATTAGGGATAGTAAGAATAAGGCAATTATTTCTAGGAATAAAGTTATATCTACTACAGGGCTGAGGAAATATACGAGTTGAATATACCTTTGCATAAACCAGACACCTCAGGCTAGAGTCACAGGACAGACTAAGGGCATGATTAGGGGCAGATTAATTGTAGGTGAGAAACAGTGACACAGAGACACTGCTCAAGTGCAGGTATAGGGCTGGGTTAAGGATTTAGAGGACCTTTACCTTCACAGTCCCCTCCTCCCCTAAATCACAGCCTCCCTGAGCCCTTGGCAGATCAAAAGGAGAAGTTCTGACCTCTTGTGGGCACAAGCTGATGTCACCACTTTCTAGATGTGAGTCATCAGATGGAAAGGCTTCTCTGACACAGAACTTCAACCCATAGCTTTGCATGAAGTTGCCCTAGATGTAAAGAGTGACCAGTATGTCACTAGATTCAAGAGACACAGAAAAATCTACAAGATCTCAAGGAAGCATTAGAAATATAAAGGTAGACTTGAGATGGCAATTTAAGTTTAAAAAAAATGGAGAAGATAAGATTTCCAAAGCAACCTGAGGAAACAACATATATATGCCCCTTGTGGAATGATACTTTCAAAAGCAGAGATCCTTCCTGCCTTGTTGCTGTGGTTTTTTAATCTTTATAAGCACTGGCAATGCTGCATGAACGGGTTTAAGAAAACCAAGGGGACGACCGGTATGCTTGCGGGGTTTTTGTTTTTGTTTTGCATGGTCATGTGTTACGTGATGCTTACACTCTGGGTGATAAGCTTGGAAAAGCAACCAAAGCATGCGTGTGGGTAGACGGACAGTAAGGCACACATACTCACATGCCTTCCTCACGCCACAGGCACAGTGACAATACCACCGGGGCCCAAGGGTGAAGGTTTTGAGGAAAACAAGAACATTTGTTAACAGCATCATTCCAAGTAACAGGAGCTGACATGTTCAGGGTCTAAAGTTACTGTGACAGCAGATCTAAACAGAATAAACGTTCCTTCTATAACCTTTTGTTATGTTGCCATGGGAATCAGTGTTTAGGAACACATTTTCTGCAACTCCATGTCAGAGCAGCGAAAGGGGGCACAGCTTTCCTGAGAGAGGAGAGAAACTTGTATTGGTAAAGGTGGGGAATGAGCTTTTATAGGGTCACGTATGTGTAGAATCTTTTAATCTATAAAAAGTATTCCGAGTTAAGAGAGAAGTTTTGGGGACATTAGTAACTGGTAACAACAATCCCATCTCGACTACCATTATTGTAATGGGGAAAAGGCGGAACATAAAGTTATACAGGACCAAATAAAACAGAAATTAAATGGGACCTTAAATGTGGAAGGCAGGCAAAAATGACGTTTCAAATATGACCTGACAGTGAAAACAAAACAAAACACACACACACCTAGAAACCCGAAGAAAGCTGAGCACCCTGCCAGCAGGCTCATCTCCGTGTCACAGAAGCCTAACGATGATTTCTTTGCTCCCTTCCCTTTGGTTTCAGAAACTTGAAAAGGTGGAGGAAGCCCGTGTTAGTTAAAGAGCTTCAGCACCCAAATTTGTAGGCCCCACCAGAAGGACTGGCTCTGGTATTCTGAGTCTTTTGGAATGACAGCTGTGAGCATCGGTCCAGGCTGTGCACCAATTCATCTGACCTAAACTACATCAACCCTAAACTACAATGACTACCTGTAACAGATAAAAAGCAGAAACAAGAAAAGCAGGGACGCAGAGCAGGGTGATGTTTTGGAATAGAAGGGGAAATCATGTCTCTTCTCTGATCACAACCCTCCATGCCCTCCCCTCTCTATCAAGGCTTTAAAAAAGACCCTTCATGATCCTTGCCCATCTGCAGCCTCTCTGCTTCCTTCTCCTACTACTATTTGGCCCCTGGTTCATTCAGCTCTGGCCATACTGGTCTAACTATTGCTGGAGCACAAGGGACCTTTGCCTCATGGCCTTTGCCCCTGCTGATCCTTCAGCCTGAAATGTTCTTCTCTCCCGATGTATGTCCAATAGGCATTCTATATCATTATGTCTACTCTGCTTCAAAGAGCCATCCCAATATTCCCTCTCCTTCCATGCTTCATTTTCCTCATAGTACTTATCACCTGGCATACTATAATTTTTACTTGTTTATTATCTTCTACTTCCACCCCCTTAGAATATAGTTTCTTGTGGGCAGAAATTCTTGCCTGTTTTGCTCATATCCCGTTTCCAGCACCTGAAGAATGACATAGTAATTGCTCAAAATATCTGTATAATATTCAGAGATCTATCCTCAAAGAAATTAGCATGAACCTATCTTCCTCTCTTTGCCCCCAAATCCTATGCCCTGTAATACTCCAAAGTTCAGATAATGGCACTAAGATCTACCCGTTTGTCCTAAGCCAAAACTCAGGGGCCATCCTAGAGTCCCCTCTCTTCTGTGCCTCTTTCTCCCCACATTCAGCCTGGAGCCAAGCATGTCTGAAGCCAGGACCTATTTCTCAAATGCAGAACTTACAGACCACCATCTCCTTCTCCCCTAAAACTGTAAAAAAATGAAATGCTAAATAGCCAGTTAATTTTACAAATCCTTAACACACATATACTTAATTTATGGAAGCACTATGCAAAGACAAACTACTTCTAATACTGAAAGCTTTATTTAAAACACACACACACACACACACACACACACACATTTCAAGTTGAAAGAAATCTTGGAATCCCTAGATTCTAAGTCAGAGAACCCACTTTATAATGAGGATTTTTTTTTTTAAAGCACTACAGTAATTGTACCTCTTGGACAGGAACAAATCAATACCCATTTCACAGTGAACAGCAAAAATCAAATGTATTTTCAAAGGTCTAGAGAGGCAATTATTTCTATTTATGTCATATATACTTACATAACACAAACATACACAGAAGTCTCAACTTTACAAAATGCACATTGAGGAATTTCAAATCAACAAGATTCATAAATTCAGGAATTAACTACATGCACTGCCTGATAGTTCTTTGGGGAGAAATTTTAATCTGGACAGTAAGTTCATTTTTAGAACTGTTTGATCAATCCTGAGGAAGAGATGCGACAAGTTAAGTCATTACCCCTCAGACTAGCTGGGCAATGGCATGGGTGGGACTGGCTTTATATAATCACAGCTCTGTGACAAGTGACCCAGCAACCCCTTTCTTCAAAAAGGAGGGATGGGGGAGGCAAACAACACAGTGTGAAATCAAAAGCAGAGTACTCCTCAGTGTCAGGAAATTAAACTGGCAGAATTGAAAAGCTAGCGATTCAGAATAACCTTATTTTAAAATGGGAACCAATGGAAAACTATCAGTGGAAAAGTGGGATTTGATAAGTAAAATGGCTTCATAAGCTAACTTGACTGAACTTCTTCTTAAAAGTCTTTATATACAGCCAGGCCAGTGTGGCTCAGTGAGTTGAGTGTCGTCCCGTGCACCAAGAGGTCACCGGTTCGATTCCTGGGCACATGCCAGGGTTGCGGGCTCCATCATGCAAGAGGCAGCCAATCGATGACTCCCTCACATTAATGTTTCCATCTCTCTCTCCCTCTTCCATCCTCTCTCTATAAAGTCAATAAAGACATTAAAAAATAAAATATGTCTTTATATATCAATACGAATATATGCCATTTTAACTATTTATTGTTTAGCACTAATCATATGCAGCCAATCACATTACTTTTGGTTACCAAGAAAAAAATGGGAAAGAAGGTCAGCACGGGTTTATTGTCACCACTCGTAAGTGGTGTCTCATTGAGTATATCAAGTCTGTCTCATTGAGTATATCAAGAAAGTCATCTTGATGTACTCAGCGATGACAAAGTCTTGTGTCCTGGTTCATCCAAAGTAAATAAATAAAAATGAAAGATTTTAAATGATGAATGGACATTAATATTGAAAAAATTAGCTTAAATTATTATATTTATTAATATACAATTGTTCTACAAAGCATTCAGGGAACTGCATTTAAGAAATTTTGCCAAACTCTTACTAAAAGTTTTGTCATAGTCTCTATATACTGATGGTAAATATAAATCTCACAGCGCAATGCCTGGAGCACAGTAAGCAATGCATACAACGTGGTCCCCATTCGCACTTGGCTGCGAGCTCTACGAGGGACTGTATTATCTTGCTCTGTCTCTTCAGCACTCTACCCCAAGAAACCATCCACTATCAGGTCCATAGTGTGTATTTAATAAACACGTTGAATAAGTAGCTGAATGTGTTTTAAGAGCAATTCTCAACTCTCACCTATTATATGGCAACCAGTGCCTCTGCTCCTCCAATCAACAGCAAGGGTCCGAAAACCATACCCTGGAAAAAGGCCTTTAAGTTCCTGTTTAGGTTTCCTTAAACTAACCACAAAGATTCCCTCCCCCCCTTTCTGTCCCAAACCCACAAAATCAATGCTTTGCAACAACTATTCTTAAAACAATTTTGCTTCATTTCCCCTCACAGACAATGAACAAAGTTCCTTAAACTGCAAGGCTTCGTTTAGTTCCTTTTATCGCTTAAAAAGGAAAGGCATATTTATAAAACTTTATCAATTCTCAAATTTCTAGTCTGATTCCTTGCTCTTCGATTTGTGGTTGGTTATCACACCAGCTCTATTTGCATTTTTACTATATACTTAGCACCAATTAATGAAAAATAGCCTTGACATAAAAAAAAATTTAAGTTACACATCAAAGCATATCGCAGTTCAGAACAATCAAATTAGGAAGCTGACACAATGTTTCAGTGATGTTGCATTCCTTAAAATACCTTCAGAAATTCTCTTTGGGAACAGACTTCAGATCCAGTTCTACAAGTCACACAAGAAACTCTGTGTCATTACTTTTCGGTTGAGACTCCTATTAGACATAAAACAGTATCACTAACCGGACTGTTTCATCTTTCTCACCAGACTTTAGTACAAATTCTCTAAATTATTTGGATTCAATCTGATTTTGTTATTTCCCCAAAAAATCTCAAATGCTCAAAGGATGAAGATGATGAAAAATAACACAGACTGCAAAAATGAATTCTAAGAGAAGTTCATGGAGTATTTTCTGCCATACCTGAAAAGTTGCTAACTGAAAGAACTCTAAATTACTACTCTGAATGATATACTTACTCACTTGTAAATCTCAATTCTGGTATTTTAATCCAAAATCAGTTATACTTGTCTACAGTCAATTGTGACATACATGAGCTGTACTTTCCTCCACTAACGTGCTAAAGGTTACACCTTAAATGGCCTTCACAGAAATGCTACTTAAAAAACAAAACAAACGAACTCTGCCTTCCTGGAAGGGCCCCGAAGGGCCATCCCCACGGGCAGGAACAGCATGGCTGGAGAACAGAAAGAGAGGACTTGGCACGAGTATCTCTTATACCTTTTGAACGTTATACGATGTGAATGCGTTACATATTTTTAAAAACCTGCTCAACAAAACTACTTCCAAGTGCTGGGTGTGGGAGCCAGAAAGAACACGAGCACTGAAGAATTGTGGAGCTCATTTCAGCGTTGCTCCGCGGGGAACCTGACCCCCCCAGTTCCGGGCAGAGCTCTTCACACCAACAGCAGGGACCTGGCAAGGGCTCTCCTTCACTGAACTCATCACAGTGGGACCATGCTACTGTGTCACTGCATTAAAGTAAGCATCATGGGAAACAAAAACTTGGTACTACAGAAATTAATGTGTCAATTCCAGAATAAAAAAAACAAAGCAGATTAATGAGCTCTATAAAAGGAGCAATGATCCAAATACATCTTTGGAAAGTAGCAAGGCAATAACACATCTACTGTAGATACAGCAAAATGCTGCAAATTCCCTTAACACGTAGTCCGTCGTCCCACGAAAACGTGGAAAAGATGTCAAGTATGGTGCCATCAGCAACATAATTCAAGCCAGCCTGAACTAGGTATTGCAAGATGATCTGCTGCTGGACACAATTGCACAATCTCCATTACCCAGAAGATTCTACCAAACAGGAAATTCATGATGTGACTTCAAGAAACACAGGAATTGTATTTAAAGATGAATACGTTCGAAAGCCTGGAATTTGTTCCAAAACAAGAAATAATTTTATAGACCCCTTTTCAAATGTTCCAACAGGCAGGAATTACACGAACACGCTTCAGTTCGGGAGCTCTCGAATTACAATGAATCTAAAATGTGGTGTCTAAAAAAACCTTGGAAGTTAGCGAAATGTTTCAGACCTGGAAATTTCATGGCCTTAATGGCATTTCATTTAAAACACACTCACACGGTGTGAATGAAGGCAGATCGACCGCACAAAACCGTCGTGATCCTCAGGCGATAAACGCAGATGCGCCCCCTGCAAACTCCCCGGGACGTGAACAACACGGTCCTGTGCACGGGAATTCTCGCCACTGGAGAATATTTACACTATCTCCCGGCACTTAAGGACTTTTTGGTCTTGAGGGCGCCCAACCGATCGCAATCTCACTTGCTCCACGGGAGAAAACTGTTTCGTCCAACAATACTGAAATGAGCAGCGGAATGTGAGGAATCGGGCTGCAGGGTTCCCCCCCCCCCCCCCCCCCCGCCCCGCTGCCAAAGGAAATGAGCTTTCAACCGAATCGGAAACACACGACTCAAGCTGGCACAGGGCTCGCCGAGATAAAGTCGGTATTTTAAGCTCTATGGGCCGCTGCTAACTCAACTGCACACTCAAAAAGAACACTCCTCCAAGTGGGGTTTTTGACACAGAGGCTTGCAAAAACGTCCGCACAGACGCCCTCCGCCGTGGGTCTGGCTCCGGCGCCCGTGGTCTCGGAGTCGGGCTGTGCGCCGCCGCTGCTCCCGGCAGCTCCCCGGGCTCTGTGCTCAGAGGGCGGGCGCCCCTCCGGGAGGGTGCTTCTGCCGGACGCCAGCAGGAGATCCCCCCCGGACAGTGCCTTCCCGCGCCTGCCTCCCCCCCGCCAAGGAGGGAATGCGCAGGGTGCAGCCAGGGCCGAGCTCCAGCACCACCACCGACCCCCCCCCCGTGGTGCATCCTGCACACAGATGACCGCCCACTAGGTGTGCAGGGTGAGGGGTGCAAGGCGCACAGGGAGCGCGGACAGGGGTCCAACGTGCGGCGACGCCCTCCCCCTGGGAAAATGCCTGCCACTTGGTGCATCGCCGAGCCGTGGGGGCAGGCCTGGCTCTGGGGCATGCGGGGCCAGCTGGCCGCTACGGCCCCAGGCCCAGTGACACTCACCACACGGAGCCATAGGCGCCGGAGCCCACGGGGGACAGGTTCTGGTAGCGCTCGGGCACCTCCCAGATGGTCTTGTTCAGCTCCTGCCGGTAGAACGTGGGCCTTTCCTGAGACATCTTCCAGCGGCGGCCGCGGGGGGAGCAGGGGGCCCTCCGGGGCCCCGCCTGCACCCGCACCCGCTCTCCGGCCCTCGCTGCCCACGCGGTAGGGCGGGACCCCGCACTGGTCGCCCGCGCAGGTGCGGTGGCCGCGACCCCGCGGACTCCCGCGCGCGGCCCCTGTCAGCCGCAGGCTGGACGCGCCTCAGCGATGGGAGCAAGCCCCGCGGCGGGCAGGACGCGCGCCGGGCTCCAGGCTGCGCCCGCCGAGCTCTCCCTGCACCCTCCTCCCTGTCAGGCCGCCTCCCGCTGCGCCGCGGGACCACGGCTCCAGCTGCTGCGCCGGCTGCGCTTCCAGTGGTCGCTGTTCCCCGGCCGGAGAGCAGGAGCCTCCCGCCGTACTCTCGCGAGATGAGCTCCCGAGACGCTCCGCGAACCGAGATTTTACCCAATATGGAACCTGCCCACGGGAGGGGGGAGAGGAGGGAGAAGGACGGGAGGAGCAGATCTCGCGAGAAGAGAGCAGCAGCTGGACGCCGGAGGAAGGAGCTTGGCGTCGGTTACGGGCGGGAAGGCAAGCCGGGAAGGAGAAGGTAAGCAGGCAACGCAGGCCGCGTGCGCCCCGCGGTGGCCGGCGGGGGAAATGCCCGGTGAAAGTTGACAGTGACAGTGTCGCGGAAAGAGCCAAAAGGATCTTTGAACCGCGGTCAGTCACCACCAGCAGCTGAGCACCTGCGCAGCGGAACCCCCAGGCGCCAAGAAATAATTGCATTAAAAAGGAGAGAAAGGTTCTGTCCAGGAAGCTGTTGCATTCCCATCTACTCAAGGACATACAGTTTACTCTTGGGAATTCTGATTAAATCTATCCTCAAAGTAATGATCAGCCCTGCCTAATACACTGACGCTTTGCACCCTAACTCTCCTAGTCGTTTTCAAATTTTTATGTGCATAAAGAATCGCCGTGGGTGTTTAAAAATGCAGATTCCCAGACAGGGAGTCTGATTGGATAGGTCCATGATGGGCACCAAGAATGTGCATTTTTACAGTACCGCCCAGCCGGTTCTGATTAAGGAAAGTCTCTGGTGTCTCCCTTTGAGGTGTATTTTTTAAACCACTCTCTTGAGAACCCGTGGCTCATCTCGCAGAGTACGGCGTGGCTCAGTGGTTGAGCATGGACCCATGAACCTGGAGGTCACGATTCAATTCCCGGTTGGGGCACATGCCTGGGTTGTGGGCTCCATCCCCAGCGGGGGGCGTGCAGGAGACAGCCCATGGGTGATTCTCTTTGATCATTCACGTTTCTGTTTCTCCCTCTCTCTCTGAAATCAATAAAAATATACTTAATAAAACAAAAAACACTTCCCTGAGGGTTTGAAATGGACGCCTGCCCTGAAGAGCTTCCACTGAAGAGGAGTTAAGCATTTAATTCAGGCCTCTCAGGGTTAGAAGACCAGGGCAGAGAATGGTCTTATTAGGTAAATCCATTGATCTTTCTTAATCCCAGTTAATGCAAAAGAGAACTCCTTTCTCACATCCCCACTGAACAGGGTCATTTGTAAAGCTGAACAAGATAGTAAATATGAATGGGCAAGGTATTATAAGCCCATGCCTACCGCCACTGTTACCAACCCACTCCTATGCTCAAGCTTGTTACCATAAGCAGAAGAGTTGGACTCTAAAAAAGATAACAAGGTACAAGCCAATTCTCATCACTTCCCCTGATTATTCTCTTTTGTGTTCTGCATCCCTTGGAATGCTTCGATTTTGCCTCTCTTGTCCCCGCATCTAACACAGTGCCTAGAACATAAAAGATATTCCACAAATATTTGTTGGACAAATTATGAACTATGACCGTTGAACTGCAGTTAGTCCCCTGAGCTAGAGGTAGTACAGGATCCTCAGTTCTCTAAGAAAAAAAGTGGAAAACCCAAAACCTGATTCATGGGTGATTCATGCAAAGCTTTTTCTTTTCTTTTTTCTTTTGGGGGCAGGGGATTCAATGTGGCTTAGCCTGGATTCTCTTGCCTGCAAAAACATGGTGCTTGAAAATATTCCAAGTAAACCTGCAGGTTAGGGAACTTTCAAAGAAGTAATAAAGGTTGAAGAAGGAAGTGAGAGCAAAATTATGACTATGGGAAAAAAAATGAGGGCTTGGAGTGGAGAATCGAGGAGTTGAGGGAGGAAACTTGGAAGTAGGAATCCTAAGAAAATCATAAATTTATCCAACAAATTGGGATAATGCGGTGAGAGTGCCCAAAAGGGTAGAGTGAGCATTACATTCACTCACTCATTCAATAAATATGTATTAGATGCCTACTAGGTGCCAGGCATTTCTGATGAAAGGGTGATCTAAAAGCAAATTCCATGTTGTGCCGACATGGAGCTTACAGTGAACTTGAGGGCAGTCATTCAGTCATTCAACACAAATTTCTTGGGCACCTACTATATCCACCACACTGTTTTAGGCACTGATGGTTCAGCAGTTAATGGAAGATAAAAATCCCTGCCTTCATAGGGGAGAGACAGTTTCAAAAAGGAATGGGTAAAGTGAATACCGTGTTAGACATGAATACAGCAGTCCAGCAATTGTAAAACTGCAACGGCCGGTCAGAAATATAAGGCTGTAGTGAGAAACAGGGGCCGGGACTGAGCATTGCTAACCTAATAGACATTCAAACCTGTGAAGAATTTTTGTGAGAAGTATAATGATAGACACAGACTTCTCTTACACGGGTGAGTATAGGACCGTTAACAGTCAACAATTAACTCAGTGGCAATGAGGGCATCTGTGGTCTCTGCAGAGCAGTGCCTGTGCTTTGAGGGGTCCAGGAAAAGGAAAATTACTTTGACATTTAAAAATATATATTTTTTATTGATTTCAGAGAGGAAGGGAAGAGGGAGAGAGATTGAAACCTCAGTGAGAGATAGTAATTGATTGGCTGCCTCCTGCATGCCTCCTATTGGGGATTGAGCCTGCAACCCAGGCATGTGCCCAACCCAGGCATGTGCCCAACCCAGGCATGTGCCCTTGACCAAACCCGAGACCTCTCGGTCTGCAGGCCCACGGCTCTGTCTGCTGAGCCAGACCAGCTAGGCTACTTTGACATTTTAATATGTTATCACAGATGCAAGAAGACAAGAGGCAGGCTTAGTTAAGGAAAAGATTGTCGGGGAAGATACCCACCTAGGACATGACTACCCATCATCAACTTCTTTTCGTTAAAACCTTTTTATTCCAGACCATCTTTTGTGGTTAATTTAGGTCTCTGGGTTCGCAAGGTCGCCAAGCAGGCCTTCCCCTGAGCTTGTCCGGCTGGCATGTGGCCCTTTTCGCCCACAGCTTCGAAGGAGGAGGTTAAGGCAGGTCAAGGGAAGAGAGCAGAGCCCGAGGCCTGGGCAGCAGTGTCCCCCCGTGGGGCGGGCTTCTAGGGTTGGAGACCTCCAGCCCCCAGCCCCCTCAGCCTCTTCTGACCTGATGTGGCTGTGGGGAGACAAGTGCGTTACTATCTGGGAGGTGCGGCCCCAGGCTTGGCATCAGGTGGGCCTCCATCAAGAGCAGGAGTCAGCCTGCGGGCGGGGCTCAGTGGTTGAGCGTCCACCAATGAACCAGGAGGTCACCGTTCCATTCCCGGTCAGGGCACCTGCAGGCTCCATCCCCCGTGGGGGGCGTGCAGGGGGCAGCCGGTCAGTGGTTCCCTTTCATCATGGGTGTTTTTCTCTCTCCCTCTTCCTTCCTGTCTGGGAAAAAGAAAAGAGTAGCAGTCAAACCAGTGGTCCAACCTGGGTGGCACAGGTGGGGGGCTTCCACGGCCCAGGCCCCCACCCCCGCTGCCCATGCTCCCCCGCCGCGCCCCACTCCTGTCGCCCGCCCGCCCGCCGGAACGCCCGCGGGCTGGGCCGCAACGGCTCGGGAACCGCCGGCCACCGTGGGCTGCGCCGCCAGCCCGGCCGGAGCTGCGGGGACCCGCGCCCCCTGCGCCCCCGCCGAGGAGCCGGTGAGCCGCCGGGGCAGAGCCGGGCGCGGGGGCTGCGGGTTGGAGCGGGTCCGGGGCGCCCGCGTCCGGGTTGCAGGTCCCCGTCCTGGGCGCTCAGCCCAGATCTGTGCAATGAATGACGGTGGTTCCGGGCAGCTTCTCCCAGAGGCACCGTCTCTGCTGCTGAAGGGCCGCGGGGAATGGCTGCGGCAGTTGCGTGCGTTTTGCAAGCTGCACCCTTTCAAACTCGCCGGTGTGATTGGTCAAAAGCCCAGGACCAGTCCGCTGCTGCCCGGGCCTCGCCCCTCACCCGGCGGCCGTCTCCTCCGGAGACCCCACCCGGTGCCTCCTGCTTGCACAGGTCACTGCTTCAGTTCATCCTGTTCCCCCGGCGGAGCCCCCTTCTCTTCTCATCAAACCCAATCGATGTGTCAGTGTCCCCCGAAGCCTCCTCCAACATCCCCACCGCAATAATGAGTTCTCTGCAACACCCCTGCCTGCCCTACCCGCCTCAGGTCCCAAGAAGATGGTTGTTTCTGTGTCCATTGGTCGGTTCCATGGGGGCTGTCATCTCACTGTTCTTCCCCAGCCACCAGACAGAGGGACTGAAGGACACTGACAGCTCCTTTTGCTTGTGCCTCTTCCATATTTCACATATGGTCCCCATTTAAAAAGTAAAAAAAAAAAAGAAAAAAAAAAAAAAAAAGGAGGTGACGGGCTGTTTTTGATGAAATTCCAAATGCTTATTTTGAAATGTTGGAAGTGAAATGTACCTTCCCATGATTAAGAGAGCGGGAAAGTGGACAATATTGTGGGACAGATTCTTGCAATTAAACTAAGGCTCGGGATTTCACATTTATTGGGTTGCATTTAAAATCGTTAGTCCTGGCTTCTAAAACGCTCTCAACACATTTTGTAAACGAATCAGTGGGTGGCTGGGTTAGGTAGGCCTCTTCAGGGGATAAAGGAGCTAGGTCGCCAGTGCCTGTATTTTAGCAGTGCCCCCCCCTCTTAGCGTGGAGAGACTGCATTTGCCTTGGTTCACATACTCTACTGTGCAAGCAGAGCCGCCCCGAGGCCTTCTGAAACAAGACTGCTGGCCCACCCTCAGTTACTGATTAACTGGGTTTGCTGGGTGGGGCCTGAGAATCTGCATTTCTAGCCTGGTTCTCAGGGAATGGGGATGCTGTCTATGTAGGGACAGAGATCAAACTAATTTCTATTGTCACATTTAAGGAATTACAAACTGACACCTTAAGTAGTTCAGACCCACCGTCCATCCACTTAAATATTTTGTCTGATAGCAGGAAGCGTCCGAGCATTGCTTTCTGAGTAGACGTTTGTCTTCAGGATTATAGGCAGAGCTTAGCAAGTTGTTGATCCCACTGTGCTGCAGAGGCCCATCACACTAAGTACTAGGAGTCATTGCGTTGCTCCCTCGTGTGTTGTGTCTTGGCTGAAAGGTCACTTCCCCGTCAGTGTAGTCTGGCTGACTCTTTTCTGGGACGCATCACCTTCTCCACACCAAAGTGCGTCTGCCACGTGTCAGTAGGAGCTTCTGGTCCTACCTTGTTGGGAAAGGATACTGCGGGTGCATGAAAATGCAACACGAGGCTTCTGTCAAACCAAGACAGACGTAATGGAACTGGAGACATTCCGGAGAAGACTGCTAAGAAAAAGAAACCCAGTAAGGGAATCGTGTGTTTTTCTTTATTGCCTTTAGCTAGTCATAGGATGAGCCCTTTACAAACAGCCTTCCACCTGCCCCGTTAGACATCCTCACTATGGTCCCATGAGGTATGATTTGATTACCTCTCCCCTAGAGGTAATAGTAATGGTCTCCAACCATTACTTTTTACCTTGGTCTCTTCTAACTCCACGTACCGTTCAGTAGAACTTAATGTGATTATGAACATGTTTTATGTCCAGTATGTGTGGCTATTGAGCACTTGAAATGTAGTTAGCGTGCCCGGCCAGTGTGGCCCAGTGGTTAAACATCGATCCAGGAAAACAAGAGGTTACCGGTTTGATTCCCGGTTAGGGCACATGCCCGGGTTTCGGGTTCAATCTCTAGTAGGGGGCATGCAGGAGGCAGTGATGTTTCTCTCTCATCAATGTTTCTATTTCTCTATCCCTCTCCCTTCCTCTCTCTCTCTAAAAAAAAAAAAAATCAATTAAAAGCATATTTTAAAAATAAGAAAAGAAAATAGCTAGTGTGGCTGAGGAACTGAAATTTTCATTTTAATTTAATTAAGTTACATTTAAATAGCCACAAGTAGCCAATGGCTACCGTCTTGGGCAGCATAGCTCTAGACCATACTGTTGACATACTTGTTTTCCCAAAGCATGAAACTTTCAGTAGCTGAAACGTCCAGTTTGAACCAAGCATTCAAGATCCTCTGGCAATAAGCCTCAACCTACTTTTGGGGGGCTTATCATTGACTTTACTAAAATCTTTTGAATTATTTGCCTTATTATCTTTAAAAAAAAATTTTTGCCTTATTATTTTATTATCCCTGACATTTTTCCTATCCTGTTCCTAAAATAGCTTATTCTCCTCCCTGCCCCCAGTTTGGACAGAGCATAGCTCAAATCATATCTCCCAGGAGGTCTTGCTAATCCCTCTGGGCTGGGATTAACTCCACTCTGTAGGAGGTCACAATGGTATTAGAATGTGGTATCCATTTTGGAATCAGAAAGACCAAGTTCAGATCCTGGCTCTGCTATTTACTAGTAATTATAGGACTCTGAGGACATTACTAAATTCATCAGTAAAATGAATGTAATCATTATCAGGAAAATGGTACTTATTTCTTGAGACAATGTGTGAAGAACCTTGCACATGGCAGGCTAGCAATAACTGTTAATTCTGTATTTCTTTTTTTTACTTTTTAAATTTTATTTATTGATTTCATAGAGGAAGGGAGAGGGAGAGATAGAAACATCAATGATGAGAATCATTGATCAGCTGTCTCCTGCACGCCCCCTACTGGGGATTGAGCCCACAACCCAGGCATGTACCCTTGGCTGGAATTGAACCTGGGACCCTTCAGTCAGCAAGCTCACACTCTATCCACTGAGCCAAACCGGCCAGGGCAATTCCTGTATTTCTTATTTCTAAACTCTCAGAACACCATATTTTTACTTTAGTAAACTGTAGAGTTTTTGTATTCCTCGAGCACCGAGTATTCAACAAGTGTTTGTGGAACACTAAATTAATTGACCACAAGTGAAACAGCATTCTTTAGTCGGAAACAAATGAAGACCAAGATTACATATGGGAGGAATTTATAAAATTGTGAAAATAAAAGCAGACAAACTTACTAAGTACTAGTCTAGTCTAGTCTGAAAGCCATTTTTTGAATAGAAACGATGTAGATTGAAGACAGTAAAACGAAATACTACTTTCCATAAATGAGCTCATGGGATCTGCTACCTCCAAAGGGTACAGCAACAGAAAATACAAATACTTCAGCTTTGGAAGAGAGGGAAATTCTTGGAGGATAAACTATAATTTGTGATGGGAGCAGATGAGGGTTTTTTGTGTTTTCAGGATCAAGGTTCTTGACACAGAAGTCACACATGGTGGTCCCCAGGCTACATCCAGCCTGCAGAGGTGTTTACTAGATGTGTCCTATGGTTTTAAAAATATGTAAAGCAATTGACAGCATTTAAAAGTCAGAAGACTTCACGTAAACTCTGGAATTATGGCTTCTCTTGGAAAAGGTCAGATCTGGCCATGCTGTGCCCAGCTAGACCCATGACAACAGTTGCTGGAGCTGAGTGGCTGCCCTGCCCTAAGCCCCTCTGTTCGCACAGTCCTCGATGGTCACACTTTGCCAGCTTTTACCAACCTGGCCTTAGCCCACTTTTGGAAACAAAATGCTGGATTTTAGACCCTGGATCCAACCCAGGATGGCAGTTACTATAATCTCAATATTATTGGCAGGTTAATTAGGCTTTTTCAGTTGCCAGAAACAAATATATTCTAGTAATGGAATTTTACTGTAAAGTTACAAAGTAAAATGAAACGAAACTGGGTCAATATTGCTATAAGGGGGGGGGGGGAGGTGAAATATATTAATATACAGTTCTACTAGTTTGTTTGTTTTTCTGTAAAAGACATGAAGTCCTAATTCTCTTAAGTGCTACATTGTGATGTATCTCTTCCATCTTTGATATTCCCCAACAACATTCTCACTTCTTTATAGAATTTGTGATTTTTAGTTCATATGTATTATATAGCACACCAGTGATACCCAGCGCTTTAAGGGTAAAAATATATAACTATAGCCCAATTATTTAATTTTTTTAAAATTAAATAATTTTAGAGTTTTATCACCTATAAAATAAGGATAACAGTAATACTTGGATTATTGTGGGAATTAAATGAAAAAACTCATGAAGAAAATTTAGTGCAATGCTTGTCATATAGTAAGTGCTCTATAAATGTTGGCAATGATAATAGTGATGATACTCGATCATTCTGAAGGAAAGCAAAGTTGATGATGCATTAAACTTGTTTGCAGCCTCACCTATTAAAGAACTACTTGGCCATAGCTGGTTTGGCTCAGTGAACAGAGCATCAGCCCGAGGACTAAAGGGCCATGGGTTCGATTCTGGTCAAGGGCACATACCTTGGTTGCAAGCTTGATCCCCCGTCAGAGCCCCTTCAGGAGGCAACCAATCGATATGCCTCTCTCACATCAGTATTTCTCTGTCTGTCTCTCCCCCTCCCTTCCACTCTCTCTAAAAAAAATCAATGGAAAAATATCCTCAGGTGAGGATTTAAAAAAAAGAGAACTATTTGTATAATCTACATACTTTGTATTTACCTATATGTTTTATAGCTATTGTAAAACTGCAGTTATGCAAATGCAAGGTATATATGAGTCCCTTTGCATGAATTCATGCATGGGTGGGGTCTGGCCGGCCCACCCCATGGGGGACAATCAGGGCCAGGCCGGTGCGAGGGGAGGGGGGGAGGTGAAAGGGG
>PVJC01030492.1:0-21160 GCA_004026665.1 Murina feae | reverse complement strand
TGCCCACCGCACAATGGCGCGACGGGGGAGGGAGTGCCGGTTTCAGGCAAAACCAGAGGATTTATAGGGCCGGAAGTAGTGGGTGGGGTAACGCGTGTGGCCCCTGTTGATTGGTCAAGGGAAGGTCTTTAGCCGGGCATTTCCTCTGCATCCCTATTGGCAGATCTTCACGCTTGCACCGCCCTTCCGCCCTTACATTATCTCCTTGGTTAACTTTATTCTATGTATCTTAATTTCTTTGTTGTAATTGTAAATGTGATTGTTTTCTTAGTTTCTCTCTCTGTGAGTTCATTATTGGTTTATAAAAAAGCCATATATTTCTGGGTTTTAATTTTGTATCCTGCTACATTGTGAATTCATTTATTAATTGGAGTTTTTTTCATGGAGTCTTTAAGGTTTTCTATGTTTAATATCTTGTCATCTGTGAATAATGACAATTTTACTTCTTTTCCAATTTGGATGCCTTTCATTTCTTCATCTTTTCTGATGGCCATGGCTAGTATTTCCAGTATCATGTCGAACAAGACTGGTGAGAGTGGGCATCCCGGTCTTGTTCCTGTTCTTAGGGGAGATGGTTTTAGTTTTTGCCTATTGAGTATGATGTTAGCTATAGGTTTGTTATATATGGCTTTTATTATGTTGAGGTATGATCCCTCTATTACCACTTTGCTGAGAGTTTTTGTCAAGAAAGAGTGTTGGATTTTGTCAAATGCTTTTTCTGCATCAGTTGATATGATTATATGGTTTTATTTCTCAATTTGTTTATTAGGTGTATCACATTTATTGATTTGCAGATATTGTACCATCCTTGCATCCCTGGAATAAATCCCACTTGATCATAGTGTGTGATCTTTCTAATGTAATGCTAGATCTGATTTGCTAGAATTTTGTTCAGAATTTTGTCATCTATGTTCATGAGGGATATTGGCTTGTAATTGTCTTTCTGTGTATTGACTTTATCTGGTTTTGGGATTAGGATAAAGCTGGCTTTGTAAAAAGACCTTGGAAGTGTTTCTTCCTCTTGAAATTTTTGGGTGGTCTGAGGAGGATAGGTTTTAGTTCTTCTTTGAATGTTTGATAAAACTCCCCAGTGAAGCCTTTGGGTTCAGGGCTTTTGTTTTTTGATTACTGCTTCAATTTCCTCTATAGTTATCAGCCTATTCACTTTTTTTTTTCTTCCTGATTGAGTTTTGGAAGGTTGCATTTTTCTAGGAATATGTCCATGTCTTCTAAGTTGACCAGTTTGTTAGAAAAGAGTTGATCATATGTATATATATTTTACGATTCTTTGTATTTCTGTGGGGTCTGTTGTTATTTCGCCTCTTTCATTTCTCATTTTGTGTATATGGGTCCTCTCTCTTTGCTTCTTGGTGAGAATGGCTAAAGGTTTATCAATCTTGTTTATCCTTTCAAAGAACGAGCTTTTGGTTTCATTGATCTTTTGAATTTTTTTGTCTCTATGTCATTTATTTTCGCTCTGATCTTTATTATTTCTTCCCTTCTGGTCACTCTGGGCTTTTCTTGTTGCTCTCTTTGTAATTCCTCAAGTTGCGCAGTTAGATGGTGTATTATAAGGATTTTTCTTGGATGTAGGTCTGTAATGATATGAACTTCCCTGTCAGGACTGCTTTTACTATGTTCCATAGATTTTGGATTGTTGTTTTTTCTTTTACTTATTTTTTATTTATTTTAATTCAATTTTTATTGTTTAGATTATTACAGTTGTTCCTCTTGTTCCCCCACAGCTCCCCTCCAACATCAGCCCTTACCACCCCTTGTCTGTGAAGCTTCTTATTTCCCCTTCAATTTTGAATGATAGCCTTGCTGGATAGAGTAATCTTGGATTCAGTCCCTTGCTTTGCATCACTTTGTAAATTTCAATCCATTCTTTTCTGGCCTGATGTGTTTCTGTTGAGAAATCATTTGATAATCTAATGGGAGCTCCTTTGTATCTAACTTTCTGTCTCTTTCTTGCAGCCTTTAAGATTATCTCTTTGTCCTAAACATTTGCCATGGTAATTATGATGTGTCTTGGTGTGAGTCTTTTCAGGTTCATCTTCTTCGGAACTCTCTGTGGTTGTGTGACTTTTTCTTCCCCATCTCAGGGAAGTTTTCTGAGATTATTGCTTCAAATACGTTTTCTAATGCTTATTCCTCTTCCTGTTGTTCTGGCACCCCTATTATTTGTATGTTGCTTCTTTTCATGTTGTCCCATAGGTCCCTTAGGCTCTCCTCCTGTCTTTTAATTTTTTTCTCTAATTTCTGTTCAATTTGGGTGTGTTTTGTTTCCCTGACTTCTAATTCACTAATTTGGTCCTCCACTTCTTGTAGTCTGCTGTTGAAACTTTCAATGGTGTTTTTTATGGCATCTATATCACCCTTCATTTCTTCTTGATTCTTACATAAGTTGTTGATTTTTTTCCTCCATCTGGTTTATGCACTCTAGGACCCTTATTCTGAATTATTTTTCGGACATTTTGCATGCCTCTGTTTCACTTATCTGCTTCTCTGGTGATTCCTCCTTTTCTTTTCTTTGGGGGTTTCTTTGTCTACCCATTTTTGGTGTCACTGTCTGATCTAGATGTCGAGTCATGCAGGGGCTGCTCCTTGGGTGGTGTTGAATCCTCGGGATGCAGTTGCTCCTCAAGGTGGTTGCTCCTCAGATGACAGTGGCTCCTCTGGTGGGTGCTGTTAGCAGGAGTGGTGTCTCTGGCTGATAAAGGAAGCTTCTCACACAGCTGCTATTCGTTGTACAGAGGTGGGCTGATCATGTGGCTGCCCATCCTTGGATCTAGGCTGGATGTACACTGCTACTTTTCCTTAGATGGAGTGGGCTGCTTGTGAGGCTGTAGCTGTTTGGACAGGGGCAGGTTGCTTACAGCACGACTGCTCCTCATATGGGTGTGGGCTGGTCACTCAGTTGTTCATTCTCAAATGGGGGATTGGCTGCTTGCATGATTGCTGCGCCTTAGGTGGTTGTGAACTGCACGTGTGACTGCTGCTCCTTGGATAGAGGCTGGATGCTCACCCAGCTGTTGCTCGTTGGACAGGTGCAGACTGCTTTTGGCTGATGCTCCTTGGATTAGTGTGGGCTGCTCCTCAGACAGGGGCAAGGCTGCTCACTTGGATGCTGCTCCTCGGACTGGGGAACGGGCTGATCACACAGCCGCTGATCCTTGGACAGGAGGGTGCTACGTGAGGCTTCTGCTCTTAGGCCTGGGGGAGGCTGGTCACAGAGCTGCTGCTCCTTGGAGAGGGGTGGGCTGCTCACATGTCTGCTCCTTGTGTGGTTGCAGTGCCCTGGGCTAAGGCGTTGGGCTGGTCAGAGGACAGGGCACTTCAGAACTCACAGGAGTCTATGCCCAGGGTGTCTGGAGGCTAGTTGGCTGTGGGACCACAGCTGAAGTAGAAGGTGTTCCTTTGGCTGGCTTAAGATCCCAGTCTTCTGTACTGTAGTGCTTCTCAGGATCCAATTGGTGATACTGAAAATCTCTCTTTAGGCCAGTCCCTTTGCACTCTCAGAGACTGTTTAGGTTGCTGTTTTTTAAAATCCTTTTTACCATTCAGGGTGGAATCTGGGTATGGCTGTATTAGTTGCTTGGATACTGGAGGGAAGATTATCTCTTCAGGGCACAATGGCTGCCCAAGTCCCAGGCTCCAGCATGAGTCAGCACTGAACTCACTGCCACCTCTCCTGGACCCCCCTCTCTCTCCAGATTCCACAACTCAGCACCTTCTCCCACACTCTAGCCAAGGGTAAGTGTCTGTATCCGAAAGGCCCTATGCATAAGGCTCAATGAAGGAAGGCACCAGCCACAGAGGTGGGAAAGGCTGCGACCACATGTGCCTCTCCTGCTGGCACACTTCAGTCTTTACTGACTATGGACCCAGATGTAGAATCCATTTCGAGGAGGACATGCTTCTCTTTTACCCGCACATCCCAGCCCTTTCCTGATTGTGAACCTGGATTTAGAATCCCCTGCCGACCAGCAGTTCAGTGGACCCTCTTTCCACTGCACCTGTCTCAAGGCACACGGCTGAGTGCTGGTGCCAGCGCCAGTGCCATATGGATTCTTTCTGATCCTCAGGGCTCAGGTCTGGCAGAATATCCTTCCCAAGGCCTTGAATTTACCTCTCTCAGGAGACTTCTGCCTTACCCGGCTGCAGGCTGTCTCCCAGCTCGATCTCCTCTGCCAATTCGGGCTGGATGCTGCTTGTTTCAGCTGTTCACCCTATCTGTTCCTGGACAAGACACTGGATATGTCTGCCTATACCGTTGCCATTTTCCAGTCTCCCCACCCAATGTCTTTTGATTGGAGCATTTACTCCATTTACATTTCATGTTATTATTGACTAGGGGCCCGGTGCACAAAAATTTGTGCACTCGGGGGCTGGGGGTCCCTCAGCCCGGCCTGTGCCCTCTTGCAGTCTGGGACACCTCGGGGGAGATGTCCACCTGCTGGCACACCTGGCCAGCCTGGGTGAGGGGCTGAGGGCCATTTTCAGGCTGCCCACAGCCCCTTCAGGGTTTGTGCACTGGGGGGTGGGAAGGCTGGTGAGTGCAGGCCTGGATGTTTCCCACCGGAGGGCTCTGGACTGGTGCTCCCGCACGCCCCTGAGGCGGCCCCTGGGGCAGAGCCAGGCTGTGGACCTGGGTCGACTGCTCCTACACACCCTGCAGAGGCCCCCCACGCTCCCGCATGCCCCGGGGAGGCCCCCAGGGGGTGGAGCCAGGCAGTGGACCCAGGATGGCTGCTCCTGCAAGCCCCATGGAGGACCCACTCTCCCACACACCTGGTAGAGGCCCCCAGGGGGTGGAGCCAGACAGCAGACCCAGGACAGCTGCTCCTGGATGCCCCGAGGAGGCCCCTGGCCGGACCCCCCCTCCCACTGAGCTGACACACCTGGCACAGCTATGCCGGCCGGCTGTGGAGGCTTCCAGTGCAGAGCCGCCCTGCCAGCCTCCATCTTGGCTGGGTTAATTTGCATACAGCCGCTCTGATTGGCTGGTGGGCGTGGCCGTGAGCAGAGGCTCAGCCAGCCTAGGCAGGCAGTTGCAACAGAATCCTCTGGTTTGCTCTAGCTCCATGGCTGTTGGCCTCCATCTTGGCTGGGTTAATTTGCCTACAGCCACTCTGATTGGCTGGTGGGCGTGGCCATGAGCAGAGGCTCAGCCAGCCTAGACAGGCAGTTGCAACAGAATCCTCTGGTTTGTTCTAGCTCCATGGCTGTTGGCCTCCATCTTGGCTGGGTTAATTTGCATACAGCCTCTCTGATTGGCTGGTGGTAACAGTCAAATTTGCATGTTTCTCTTTTATTATATTAGATAGGTACTTGTTTGTAGCCATTTATATTCTTCATGCCTATGTTTCTTCTTCCCTTTCTATTTCTTCTTTTAAGAACAGTCCCTTAGCATTTCTTGAATTGTTGACTTGGTAGTGATAAACTTCCGTAGCCTTTTTTTGTCTTATGAAAGTCCTAATTTCCCCTTCAATTTTGATTGATAGCTTAGCCGTATAGAGTATTCTTGGATTCAGTCCATTGTTTTGCATCACTCTGTGCATTTCATTGCATTCTCTTCTAACCTGATGGGTTTCTGTTGAGAAATCATTTGATAATCTGATGGGAGATCCTTTATAGGTAACTCCCTGTCTCTCTTTTGCAGCCTTTAAGATTTTCTCTTTGTAGTTAACATTTGCCATTGTAATTACGATGTGGTTTTGTGTGGGTCATTTTGGGTTCATCTTGCTTGGGATTCTCTGCTTGTGTGACTTTTATTCTCCATATCAGGGAAGTTTTTTGTCATTATTTCTTCAAATAGATTCTCTAGTCCTTTATGCTCTTCTTTTTCTTCTGGTATGTATGCTACTTTGTTTCATGTTTCCCAAAGCTCCTTTAGGCTCTCCTTCTGCTTTCTAATTTTTTCTCCAATTGCTGCTCAGATTGGGCTTGTTTCTCTATCTTACCTTCTGACTCACTAATTTGGTTCTCCACTTCTCCTAGTCTACTGTTGAAACCTTCCATTGTGTTTTTGACTATAACTGAATCACTTTTGATTTCCTCCTGGCTCTTGCATAGGTTGTTGATGTTCTCATTCATCCAATTTATGAACTGTATGACCAGTACTATGAATTCTTTTTTGACAGGTTGCATGCCTCTGTTTCATTTAGTTCCTTTCTTGGCAATTCCTCCTTTTCTTTCCTTTGTCTCCCCATTTTTGCTAACACTGCAAGGTCCATGTGCTGAGTCACGGGGGCCTGAGCTGAATGCAGTGGGAGTGTCACCCAATCTGAGCATCACTGAAGATCTCTGGCACCAAGACATGTGAGAATCATAGTGCCCACATGTGTGCATCGAGAATAAGAGTCACAGGCCTGCTAGGGGGACCAGGTTGCATGCCCACCTTGTGTCGGTGGGATTTCAATTTGAGTGCCACAAGTTCAGTGTGTGCTATGCTGCTGCAGCGGGCCAGCAGGAGGGGAATGCGCTCTGTGACTGACAGGAATCTGCAGCTGGGATGACTGGAGTCTCTGTGTCCATAGCTCTGCAGCTCTTTGTCAGATTTTTGTCCAGAGTGGCTGTAGGGTCCTGGTTTGCATCTGAGGCCAGTCTGGGTGGTGGTGAGGCTGCGTTCCGAGTCCCAGCATTTCTGCACTTCAAGATAGTGTGGTTTCTGTGCCAATACCAGCCTCTTGGGAGTGTTTGCAGCTGTATTGGGGATCTCACAGTCTAAGATCTCCCAGTCTGCCAGCTCCCGAAAGTCCTGCAAGATCTAATTATACTTAAATCCCACACACACACACCCCCCACATATGTCCACACACTCCTCTTTCACTCCCTCACTCTCTCACACTGTCTTCCCCACTGCCGTCCTGCTGGTCACCATCTTCCGCGGACCTTGTATGTCTTCTTGGGAGAAGTGTATTTTTAGATCTTCTGCCTATTCTTTGGGTTGTTTGTTTGTTAATGTTGAGTTTTATGAGTTCTTCATATATTTTGGATCTTACACCTTTGTTGGAGCTACTGTTTGCAAATATCATGTCCCATCTGGTTGACTGCCTCTTACTTTTGTTGTGTCTTTTGCTCTGCAGAAGCTTTTTAGTTTGTTATAATCCTATTTATTTATTTTTGCATTTACTTCCCTTGCATTTGGGGTCAAGTTCATAAAATGTTTTCTATTACCAATGTCTATTAGTTTGGTGCCTATATGTTATTCTTCGTAAATTCTTGTTTTGGGTCTTATATTTAGGTTTTTGATCCATTTTGAATTAATTTTGTACATGGGGACAAAGTGTAATCCAGTTTCATTTGTTTGCATGTGGCTTTCCAGTTTTCTCAACACCATTTATTGAAGATACTGTCTTTACTCCATTGTGTCTTTCTGTCTCCTTTGCTAAAAATGATCTGTCCATATACCTGTGGTTTTACATTTGGGCTCTCTATTCTATTCCATTGATATTTGTGTCTGTTTTGATTACCATATCTCTTGTAGTATAATTTGAAGTCAGGTAGTGTGATACCTCCAGTGAGAAGGAAAAAAGGGCTAATTCAAAGGTAGCCCTGATGATCTGGGGGAAATGACCTTCAGTTGAGGTATTGCCTCCTTCACCAAAACTGGATTAGCAAAACAAAGCAGAAGCGCTGCCCTGAGGAAAGGGTGGATTGTTAAGCTGGGTGGAATCTTTGGAACACCTGGGGAAAGGGAGGTTGGGAGTTTCAGTTCCTCTAGGGCCTGGAGGGAGGGAACACATTTGTAATAAGATTAACTTGGGAAGCATATATGAGGAAGGGCTCCTGAGTATTGTTTTGCTCTGATTTGGAACATTTCCCAGAGACTGCGTGATTAAAACCATGTTTTCTCCACTCCTTCAAAGAGCGTCACTTAGTTTTTTTGGTCTTTCTGCAACACCAAAGTTGTTTACTTTTCTCAGGATTGCTGTGGTTTTTGGGGGTCTTTGTGGTTCCATACAAATCTGATGATTTCTTGTTCTATTTCATTAAAAAATGACATTAGTATTTTAATAAGGATTGCATTAAATCTGTATATTGCTTTGGGTAATATGGTCCTTTTAACTATGTTGATTCTTCTGCTCCATGAACATGGTATAGTTTTACATTTTGTTGTGTCTTTTTCAATCTCTTTTAATAATGCTTTGTAATTTTCAGTATATAGGTCTTTCACATTCTTTGTTAGATTTATTTTCCTAGGCATTTTATTCTTTTGGTTATAATTACAAGAGGATTGTGTTTTTTTAAAAGTTTTGTTAGTATGCAGGAAGGCAATGGATTTTTGCACATTGATTTTGTATCCTGCAACTTGACTGTATTTATTGTTTCTAATATATTTTTTTTTTTGGTGGAGTCTAGGGTTTTCTGTATATAGAATCACGTTGTCCACAGAAAGTGACAGTTTGACTTATTCCTTCCCTAATTGAATGTCTTTTATTTCTTTTTCTTGCCTTATTGCTCTCTCTAGGACTTTTAGTACTATGTTGAATAAGAGTGGTGAGAGTGGACATCCTTGTCTTGTATCTGATCTTAGAGGAAAAGCTTTCAGTTTTTCACCATTAAGCATTATATTAGCTGAAGTTTTATCATATACTGGAGGCCTGATGCAGAAAATTTGTGCAAGAGTAGGCCTTCCTTTCCCCGGCTGCCAGTACCGGCTTCCTTCTGACACCCAGGACCTGGGCTTCCCTTGCAGCCCTGCCTTCAGTTGGAAGGTCATCCGGAAGGATGTCCAGTCTAATTAGCATAATACACCTTTGTTATTATAGATGGCCTTGATTATATTGAGATACTTTCCTTCTATTCCTATTTTATTGAGTGTTTTAATTATATATGCACACTATATTTTATTAAATGCGTTTTCTGCATCTATTGATAAGATCACATGAATTTTATCTTTTCTTTTGTTAATGTGGTGTGTTACATGGATAAATTTGCGTATGTTGAATCATCGTTGTACCCCTGGAATGAACCCACTTGATTGTGATGTATTATTATTTTTGATGTACTGTTGTGTTTCATTTGGTAGTATTTTGTTTAGGATTTTTGAATCTACATTCATCAGAGATATTGGTCTGTAGGTTTCTCTTTTAGTTTGTTATCTTTGCCAGGTTTTGGTATCAGCGTTATATTGGCCTTGTTGAATTTGTTAGGAAGAGTTTGAGAAGGTCAAGTTTTAAAACTTCTTTGTATACTAGAGGCCCAGTGCACAAAAATTTGTGCACGGGGGGGGGGGGGTCCCTCTGCCCAGCTTGTGCACTCTCGCAGTTTGGGACCCCTCCAGGGATGTCCACCTGCTGGCTTAGGCCTGCTCCCCAGGCAATTGGGCCTAAGATGGCAGTCAGACATCCCTCTGGCAGCCCAGGAGCCCTTGGGGGATGTCCACTTGCCAGCAGGGAGCAGGCCTTAGCTGCAGTTGGGCATCCTTAGCACTTCTGAGGAGACAGGAGAGGCTCCCACAACCACCACTGTACTGGCAGCCATCAGTCTGGCTTGTGGCTAAGCAGAGCTTCCCCCTGTGGGAGTGCACTGTCCACCAGGGGAAGCTCCTGCATTGAGAGTCTGCCCCCTGGTGGTCAGTGTGTGTCATAGTGACTGTTCCCAGTCATTCTGCTGTTAGGGTCAATTTGCATATTACCCTTTTATTGCATAGGATAGGATTATATAGGATAGAGGCCTGGTGCATGGGTGGAGGATGGCTGGTTTGCCCTGAAGGGTGTCCAAGATCAGGGTGGGGTTCCTGCTGGGGTGCCTGGACAGCCTGGGTGAGGGTTGTTTTCAGGCTGGCCACATCCCCTTCAGGGAGAGGGGTCCTGCTGGGGTGCCTAGCCAGCCTGGGTGAGTGGCTGATGGCTGTTTGCAGGCTGGCCATAGCCCCTTCAGGGAGGGGGTCCCTGCTGGGGTGCCTGGCCAGCCTGGGTGAGGGATTGATGGCTGTTTGCAGGCTGGCCACAGCTCCCATTGACCCAATGTCCCAGCAAGGCTGGCTAGAAACAGGTTTCTGGGGTTTGTTTATCTTCTATAATTGAAATTGCCTTGAGTGAAGGCCACAGCCTGCCTAGGCAGGCAGTTTCCTCCATTGCTGGTGCAATGAAGCCCCCTGTTTGCTTCAGCTCCATGGCTTCTATAATTAAATCTTTGTTGCCTTGAGTGAAGGCTACAGACGGCCTGGGCAGGCAGTTTCCTCCATTGCTAGTGCAACAAAGCCCCCTGTTTGCTCTAGTTTCATGGCTGCCAGCCACCATCTTGGCTGGATTAATATTCATATAGTTGCTCTGATTAGCTGGTGGGAGTGGCATGGCTGGTGGGCATGGCTTAGGTGTAACAAAATGAGGGTTAATTTGCATAGTACTCTTTTATTAGATTATATTTGGTAGAATTCATGGGTGAAACCATATGGTCCTGGACTTTTGTTTTTTGGGGAGTTTTATTTTATTTTATTTTATTTATTTTATTGCTTTCAGAGAGTTCAGAAGAAGAGATAGAAACGACAGTGATGAGAGGGGATCATTGATTGGCTGCCTCCTGCATGTTAGAGCGAGCCCTCAACCCAGGCATGTGCCCTTGACCAGAACTGAACCTGGGGCCCTTCAGTCTGCAGGCTGATGATCTATCCACTGAGACAAACTGGCTAGGGCTGGGAGATTTTTTAAAAAAATCTTTATTCAGATTATTACAGTTGTCCCTCTTTTTCCCCCCATAACTCCCCTCCTCCCAGTTCCCACCCCACCCTCTGCCCTTACCTACCGACCCCCACCCGCTGTCTTCATCCATAGGTATGCGATTTATGTCCAGTCTCTTTCCACACCCCCAACATCCCTTTTCCCCCAGGGAATTGTCAGTCCCCTCCCTTTATATGCCCCTGATTCTATTCTATTCACCAGTTTATTCTGTTCATCAGATTTTTTATTCACTTGATTTTTAGATTCACTTCTTGATAGATATGTATTTGTTGTTCATAATTTTTATCTTTACATTTTTCTTCTTCTTCCTCTTCTGAAAGGATACCTTTCAGCATCTAATCTAATGAAAGAGTAATATGCAAATCAACCCCACTCCATTACACCCACAAGCCAGGCCCACCAACCAATCAGTAGCCAATATGCAAATTAATTCAACTAAGATGGCAGTGGCCATGGAACTGGAGTTGCCCCAGGTAATGGAGGAAGCCAGGGTCCTGTGGGCCCTGAGAACTACTCAAGGCTACAAAGTTTCAATTATAGAAGTTAAATAAATCTCAGATACCTGCTTCTAGCTAGGTACCCCAGTAGGGACTCAAACCCTGAAGGGGCTGTGGGCAGCCTGAAGTGGCCCTCTTCCCCTCACCCAGGCTGGCCAAGTACCCCACTAGGGACCCAAACCCTGAAGGGGCTGTGGGTAGCCTGAAATGGCCATCAGCCCCTCACCTAGGCTGGCCAGGCACCCCAGTAGGGACTCGAACCATGAAGGGATTGTGAGAAGCCTGATATGGCCTTCAGGCCCTCACCCAGACTGGCCAGGCACCCCAGTAGGGACCTGAACTCTGAAGGGGCTGTGGGCAGCCTGAAATGGCCATCAGCCCCTCACCCAGGATGGCCATGCACGACAGCAGATGAACATCCCCTAAGGGGTCCCAGACTGCGAGAGGCCACAGACTGGGCTGAGGAACCTCCTCGAGTGCACAAACTTTTGTGCACCAGGCCTCTAGTTTCATATAATACTGGTTGGGTGGTGATGAACTCCTTTAGCTTTTTCTTGTCTGTGAAGCTCTTTATCTGACCTTCAATTCTGAATGATAGCTTTGCTGGGTAAAGTAACCTTGGCTGTAGGCTCTTGCTATTCATCACTTTGAATATTTCTTGCCACTCTCTTCTGGCCTGCAAAGTTTCTGTTGAGAAATCAGCTGACAGTCGTACGGGTGCCCCCTTGTAGGTAACTAACTGCTTTTCTCTTGCTGCTTTTAAGATTCTCTCTTTGTCTTTTGCCCTTGGCATTTTAATTATGATGTGTCTTGGTGTGGTCCTCTTTGGATTCCTTTTGTTTGGGGTTCTCTGCACTTTCTGGACTTGTAAGTCTGTTTCTTTCACCAGGTAGGGGAAGTTTTTTGTCATTATTTCTTCAAATAGGTTTTCAATATCTCACTCTCTCTCTCTCTCTCCTTCTGGCACCCCTATAATTCTGATGTTGGTGTGCTTGAAGTTGTCCCAGAGGCTCCTTACACTATCTTTATATTTTTGGATTATTTTGTCTTTTTGCTTTTCCAGTTGGGTGTTTTTTGCTTCTTCATATTTCAAATCTTCGACTTTATTCTTGCAATCCTCTAGTCTGCTGTTGGATCTCTGTATATTATTCTTTATTTCAGTCAGTGTATGCTTAATTTCTAGCTTGTCCTTTTTCATATCCTCAAGGGTCTTACTAAATTTATTGGCAGTCTCCAGAAAATTCTTGAAAAGCCCTATAACCATGGTTTTGAACTCTATATCCAGTCATTTGCTTTCCTCCATTTCTGTCATTTGTGACCTGTTTCTTCATCTCCGCATTTTGGCTGCTTCCCTGCATTGACAGAGTGGCTTTCTTTGCTAGGTGTCCTATAGGGCCCAGTGGCTCAGCCTCCCCAATTACCTGAGGTGGACACTTCTTGGTGTACCCCTTAATAGGCTTTGTGCACAGTCTGGTAGCTAAGCCTTGTTTGTTATTGGTATCACTGGGAGGAATTGACCTCTAGGCTACTTGGTTATGACAATCAGCTGTGACTACAGTGGGAGAACTTCTGTGCTGGAGACACCCTTATGGGGCAAGACTTTCTTCAGTGGGGGCTTTGGTGTTCACTGAGTCTTCCCCCTGAGTGTGTCCCTTATGGATCTGAGGAGTTGTAATTTGGGTGGTCCCACTCTGACCACTGGGTACACTGGCTCTTGGATCTCTAAGGAGGTGCTAATTTAGCTTCTGCCTGAGGCTACCCAGGCTTTTATATGCAAAAGCCTCTGTGTGCAGCATGGGTGGGGTGAGGTTTCAGGAATCCAACAGGGTAGAGCAAACAGTTAAGGCTGATTCTCAGCCTTACTCCAAGAGGCACTGGATCTCAGTGTCCCTCGGCACCACCGTGAGAAAGCTGCTCTGGATTTCCTCCCGGTGCCAGACAATTCAGCTTCTCCCCGTATGATTCTGGATCCCCAGAAACTTACCCAGAACTGGAGTTCAGAGCCGTCAGGTGCTTGTGACTTTCTCTGGTTTGAAAAAGAGAATCGCATCCTCAGTTGCCAGCCCTCTCCATGAGCCCTTTCTGCACGTGCTTCTGTACCTCTGCACTTTACTTCCACAACTCCTCTGTGTCACAGTGTGCTTTTCTCTTTCTAGCTGTAGAATTTTCACTCAGCCAGCCTTCCTGTGATACTGGGTGGTTTCTGTTTTTTCTTTTTGTTGTGGTTTTGAAGTGGTTGTGTGAGGCAGCAATTTTTGGTGTTTACCTATGCCACCATCTTGGTTTCTCCTGTTTGTTTTTTTTGTTTTTGGTTTTTTTGTTTTGTTGTTGTTGTTGTTTTTAAATAGTTGTTTAAATGTCCTCACTGCTGATCAGTCTATTTTGATTTTCCAGTTATTCATGATTTAGTCTAGAAAGGAGATATATTTCTAGGAATTTATCCATTTCTTCCAGTTTATTGAATTTGGTGGCATATAGTCTTTCATAATATTTTAGTATGATCCTTTGTATAGCTGTGATGTCTGTGGTGACTTCTCTCTCATTTCTGATTTTGTTCATATGGGTCTTTCCCTTCTTTCCTTAGTGAGTCTAGGCAGGAATTTCCCTATTTTGTTAATCTTTCTTTTAAAAAATCAGCTTTTTGTTTTAATAATTTTTGTTGTTATTGTCATTAATCCTCATCCAAGACTATTTTTCCATTGATTTTTAGAGAGTGGAAGGGAGGGAGGGAGACAGAGAGAGAGAGAGAAACATTGATGTGAGGGAGACACATCAATTGGTTGCCTCCCACCTGAACCCACACTAGGGCTGGGATCCATCCTGCACCTGAGGTATATGCACTTGACTGGAATCGAACTCAGGACCCTTCAGTCCACAAGCCAATTCTCTATCCACTGAGCCAAACCAGTTATGGCTATTAATTTTTTTATAGTCCTTTTCCCCTCAATGTCTTTCAAATCTGTTCTAATTTTTGTTACTTACTTTCTTCTGCTGACTTTTGGTTGCTTTTGTTCTTCTTTTGTAGTTCTTTAAGATGTGATTTCATTATTTACTTAGGATTTCTCTTGTTTCTCGAGAAAGCCTGTAACGATATAAACATCCCAGAAGTTTTGCTGTTTTACTGTCATTCTTATTTCTTTCTATATATCTTTTGATCTCATTTTTAATCTCTTCTTTGACACAGCCATTTTTTAGTAGTATGTTCTTTAATCTCCATGTATTTTTGGGTTTCTTTACTTCTTTTTTGCAGTTGATTTCTAATTTCAAGGCATCATTGTCAGAGAATAAGCTTGGTATAATTTCAATCTTCTTGAATTTGTTGATGATAGTTTTGTGACCCAACATCCTATATAATAAAAGGGTAATATGCAAATTGACCCTAACAGCAGAACGACTGTGAATGACTGGTCACTGTCACACACACTGACCACCAGGGGCAGATGCTCAATGCAGTAGATACCTCCTGGTGGTCAGTATGCTCCTACAGGGTGAGCTCTGCTCAGCCACAAGCCAGGTTTCTAAGGATATTTTATAATATAAGAACATGTCATTTGAAAATAGGGATAATTTTATTTAGGAATTATACTTATGAATGAATTTAACAGAAGTGTAAGACTAGTATACTGAAAATTATAAAAGAAAGGAATTAAGGGTAAGCTAATACAGTGTCCTCATTTTATAGATGAGTAAACTGAAGCCATAATGTTTAGGGATGTACATAATAAATATCAGAGTAACTCCTCTGGCTCCAAGATGAGATTGTACTAAACTGCCTTTCATAGTTGATGGTCATAGCAGTTCAGACTATGAATTATTGTGAGCCTGTTTTAGGACAAAAGACTGCTATTTAAAATAAAAATTTTCTCTAATAGAAGACTATTCAAGTCCAGGAATCATCTACTAGACTTGGTATTACATCATAATATAATAACATACTATTGTACATCAGTTTTGGCATTTCCAGAAAAAGTAAACGCCTCCTAGTTATACAGTGTCAATTCTGTGTTACCTAAGATTCTTGCCACTTATTTCTCTGTATTTTGAGCTGGTTATTATGTTTAACTGGACTAACTTGTGTTGCTAAAAAAATGAAACAAATTAAGACTTATAATAAAATATGTTAAAATTAACTTGTAGACTATATATAGCCATGTTATTTCATTTTAACCAATTATTGACAAATTTTACTTTCCCAGGCAATTGCTCAAGATGATTTTCAAAGAGCATCTACTTGTGTAATGCGCTGCAAAGATATGTTGATGAGGCTCCCTAAAATGGTGAGTGAAATTTATTCATTTATTCTTGAAGAGTTTGAAAATATATCAAGTTTTAGGAAGTATTATTGCTACTCTATGTAACCCTTTAGAGATTATATTGAAATCAGTTCCAGGTAGCTGATCTTTTAAATATTTTGCTTCCTTTGTTGTATACTAAAAAGGGTGTTTAAAAAAGCAGTATGGATTATTTCTTAAAATATTTTTGCTTTCCTTTTTATTATCAAACCATTTTGATAATAGTTCCTCCATATTTTATGCTATGTGATAAAAGAAAGAAAAAATGATTTTTTTTCCCTGCTGGCAAGGTTGACAGCAATTAATCATATTGCTGCCATACTATTTTTCTATATTGGGATTTGAAGGTGTGAGAAATTTGATAGGATAAATAAAGCCTGCTTCCCAGACTGGATCTCGTAAAATTTCCAGAGTTGAAAAGATTTTATTTTTCCACTTCATCTTACTTTTTCATTTTTGATCCCCTATTTCAGTGCCTCTTTCAGGGTTTACTATCACAGAGGTAATTGATAACAAAGATATATTTGGATGTTAGGGAGAATGTTTCCAGGGCTCCATAAATTGTTTTTGCTCGTGAGATTGATCTTACTTTACCCCCAAATTCTGTGCTATAATATACAATTCAGTAAATATTTATATATTGCTAATTATATGCTATATATTCTTCTCAGCTTTAAAAATTTTAAAAGAATTTTTATTCATTTTTAGAGCAAGAGGAAGGGAGAGAGAGATACATTGATGTGAGATCAAAACATTGATTAGCTGCCTCCTGCATGCCCACAATTGAAGATTGATCCCGCAACCCGAGCATGTGCCCTAATGGGAAATTGAACTGGCAACCTTTCAGTGCACTGAACAATGCCCAACCAACTAAGCTACACAGGCCAGGCAAAAAAATTTTATATTTACAAAAGTATTAACAGTAATAATTCAAAGAACTGCTATGTACCCTTTGCCCAGAGACCCCATTCAAGTTTCTCAGTACTGTCCTGTATACAAAACTAGAGGTCTGGTGCACAAAATTCATGCATAGGTAGGGTCCCTAGGCCTGGCCAGTGATCAGGGCTGATCAAGGCCTTCTGGCTGCTGGCCAGGGCCTTCCTTCCCGGTTGCTGGCTGTGGGTCGGGGCTTTCATTCATTCAGCACCACTCCCTGGTAGTCAGTGCACGTCATAGCGAGTGATCAAACTCCTGGTCTCATGGTCAAACTTCCGAGGGGACACTTTGCATTACACACACACACACACACACACACACACACACACACACACACACGAGGCCTGGTGCATGAAATGTGTGCACTCGGAGGAAGGGGTCCTTCAGCCCAGATTGCAAGAGGGTGCAGGCCATACCGAGGGACCCCACTGGTGCATGATCAAGGGCAGGGAGGGACATGGAAGGTTGGCCAGCCGGGGAGGGACTGCAGGAGGGCTCCAAGGAATGACTGGCCCATCTTGCTCATTATTGATCAGCTGGACCCCAGTAGCAAGCTAACCTACCAGTTGGAGCATCTGCCCCTTGTTGGTCAGTGCACATCATAGTGACTGGTCAACCAGTCGACTGTTTGCTCCCAGTGGTCAGTGCACATCATAGTGAGAAGTCAATTGATATAACTATGTGTTTTTTTCCTCTCAATTTGTTTATGTGATGTATCACATTTATTGATTTGAGGATATTGTACCATCCTTGCATCCCTGAGATAAATCCTACTTGGTCATGGTGTATGATCTGTCTGATATACTGCTGGATCCGATTTGCTAAGATTTTGTTGAGGATTTTGGCATCTATGTTCATGAGGGATATTGGCCTGTAATTCTCTTTTATTGTGTTGTCTGTATCTGGTTTTAGTATTAGGGTGATGGTAGCTTCATAGAATGAGCTTGGAAGTATTCCTTCCTCTTGAATTTTTTGGAATAGTTTGAGGAGGATAAGTTTTAGTTCTTCCTTGAATGTTTGGTAAAACTACCCTGTGAAGCCATCTGGCCCTGGGATTTTTTTGTTTTTGTTTTTTGTTTTTTTGTTTTTGTTTTTTGCTGGAAGCTTTTTGATTACTGCTTCAATTTCTTGCATAGTTATTGGCCTATTGAGATTTTTAGATTCTTCCTGATTGAGTTTTGGAAGGTTGTATTTTTCTAGGAATATGTCAATTTCCTCCAGGTTGTCTAGTTTGTTGAAGTAGAGTTGTTCATAGTATTTTTTAACAATCCTTTGTATTTCTGTGGGGTCTGTTGTTATTTCGCCCCTATCATTTCTGATTTTGTTTATTTGGGTCCTCTCACAACTCCTGTTTGACATAGTACTGGAAATATTAGCCATTGCCATTAGACAAGAAGAAGAAATAAAAGGCATCCAAATTGGAAAAGAAGAAGTAAAACTGTCCTTATTTGCAGATGACATGATATTGTACATAAAAAACCCTAAAGATTCCATCAAAAAACTATTAGACTTAATAAACAAATTCAGCAATGTAGCAGCATAGCGAGCAGTCAAGCAGCCTTAGCATATCATTAGCATATTATGCTTTGATTGGTTGAATAGATGACCAGACACTTAGCATAGTAGGCTTTTATTATATAGGATAGCATGCTATTCAGCCTCCAAATGTTTGCTTTTTTTTCAGTGTGTTTTTTTTTGTAGTTGATTTCTTATTTTATGCCACTGTGATCTGAGAAGATTCTTGATATGATTTCTATCCTCTTGAATTTGAAGAGACAGTGCCTGTGTCCCAATATGTGGTCTATCTCTGAAAATGTACAGTGTGCACTGGAGAAGAATGTATATTTTGTAGCTTTGGGTGAAATGTTATGAATATATCAATTAATTCTATCTGATCTAGTGAGTCATTTAGGATTGATGTTTCTTTGCTGATTTTTTTGTTTAGAGGATTTATCCCGTAGTGTCAATGAGATATGAATTCTCCTACCATGACTATATTGCTATCAATCTCTCCCTTGATATCTTCTAGAATTTTTAAAATATATATTTGGGTGCTCCTGTATTGGGTGCATATATGTTTACCAGAGTTATATCCTCTTTTTGAATTGCTCCCTTTAGTGTTATGAAGTGGTGTTCCTTATCTCTTGTTATGGCCTTCACTTTGAGGTCTGTTTTGTCAGATTGCTACTAGGGTTGTTTGTTTTTTTTTCCAGTCCATTTGCCTGAAAAATTTTCTCTATCTCTTCACTATCAATCTTTGTGAATCCTTTGTTCTAAGGTGGATCTCTTGTACACAGAAGATATATGGGTCGTGTTTTCTTATCCATTCAGCTACCCTATGTCTTTTGATTAGAATGTTTAATCTGTTTACGTTTAAGGTTATTATTAATAGGTACTTGCTTGTTGCCATTTTTTTCTTTATGCCTGTGATCCATCTTCCCTTCCTATTTCTTCTTTTTACTACAGCCCCTTTAGCATTTCTTGCCTTGCTGGCTTGGTGGTAATGAAATCTCTTATCCCCTTTTTGTCTGTGAAGCTCCTGATTTTACCTTACATTTTGAATGATAGCCTTCCTAGGTATAATATTCATGGATTCAGTCCCTTGCTTTGAATCACTTTGTATATTTCATTTCATTTCCTTTAGGCTTGATATGTTTCTTTTGAGAAATCAGTTGATAGTCTTATGGGATATTCCTTATAGGTAACTTTCTGTATTTCTCTGGCAGCCTTTCAGATTCTTACTTTGTTGTTGGTGTTTGCCAATTTAATTATGACGTGTCTTGGTGTCAGTCTGTTTGGATTCCTCTTGTTTGGAACTCTTTGAGCTTCTTGGACTTGTATTAGTTTTTTCTTCCCAATATGAGGGAAGTTTTCTGTCATTATTTCTTTAAACAGGTTTTCTATTCTTTGCTCAATTTTCTCTCCTTTGCCACCCCTATTATGCAGATGTTGTTTCATTTCATGTTGTCCCAAAGCTCCCTTAGGCTCTCTTCCTGCTTTTTAAGTTTTTTCCCCCCAGTTTCTGCTCTGCTTAAGTGTTTTTTCCTACCTTGTTTTCTAGCTTGCTCATTTGGTCCTCAAGTTCTTCTAGTCTACTGTGGTTGATTTCTATTGTGTTTTTTATTGCAGCTATGTCATTCTTCATTTCTACTTGGTTCTTCATTTCCCCTTGATTCTTACACATGTTGTTGAATTTGTTTTCCATCATTTTCAGTGTCCTTATGATCATTGCTCTGAATTCTTTCTCTGACAAATTTCTTTTTTTTCCTGTTGTATTCTTTATTATTATTATTATTGTAATTACATACAGTTTAACAAATATTAGTACATATATCTCTTTTTTCCCCTGCCCTTCCCCCCGCCTCCCCTACCCCCCAGTGTTCTGTGTCCATTAGTTATGCTTAAATGCATGCATAAAAGTCCCTTGGCTGTTCTATTACTCCCTCCCCGCCCCAACGTCCCTGTCCTTGTTGCTGTAATTTGGCAGTCTGTTTGATGCTGTTCTGCCTCTGCATCTATTTTTGTTCACCAGCTTATAATGGTTATTATTATCCATAGATGAGTGAGGACATGTGATATTTTTCTTTCATTGACTGGCTTACTTCACTTAGCATTATGTTCTCCAGCTCCATCCATGCTGCTGCAAATGCCAAGAACTCCTTCCTTTTTACAGCAGCATAGTATTCCATTGTATAGATGTACTACTGGTTTCTAATCCATTCACCTGCTGATGGGCATTCAGGCTGTTTCCATATCTTAGCTATGGTAAATTGTGCTGCTATGAACATAGGGATCCATATGTCCTTTCTGATTGGTATCTCTGGTTTCTTAGGATATATTTCCAGAAGTGGGATCACTGGGTCAAAAGGGAGATCCATGTTTAATTTTTTGAGGAAACTCCATACTGTTCTCCACAGTGGCTGCACCAGTCTGCATTCCCACCAGTAGTGCACGAGTGTTCCTTTTTCTCCACATCCTCTCCAACACTTGTCGTTTGTTGATTTGTTGATGATAGCCATTCTTACAGGTGTGAGATGGTATCTCATTGTTGTTTTGATTTGCATCTCTCGGATGATTAGTGACTTTGAGCATGTTTTCATATGTCTCTTGTCTTTGTGAATGTCCTCTTTTCAAGGTCCTTTGCCCATTTTTTTATTGGATTGTTTGTCTTCTTTTTGTTAACTTGTGTGAGTTCCCTATAAATGTTGGAGATTAAACCTTTATCAGTGCTAACATTGGCAAATATGTTCTCCCATGTAGTGGATTTTCTTGTTGTTTTGCTGATGGTGTCTTTTGCTGTGCAGAAGCTTTTTATTTTGATAAAGTCCCATTTGTTTATTTTCTCTTTAGTTTCCAATGCCCTAGGGGCTGTATCGGTGAAGAAGCTGCTTTGGCATATGTCTTAGATTTTGTTGCCTTTGTATTCCTCTAGTATTTTTATGGTTTCCAGTTTTACGTTTAAGTCCTTTATCCACTTTGAGTTTATTTTTATGTATGGTGTAAGTTGGTGGTCTAGTTTCATTTTTTTTGCATATATTTGTCTAATTTTCCAGCACCATTTATTGAAGAGACTGTCTTGATTCCATTGTATGTTCTTGCCTCCTTTGTCAAATATTAATTGAGCATATTGGTTCGGGTCGATTTCTGGGTTCTCTATTCTATTCCATTGATCTATATGTCTATTCTTGTGCCAGTACCAGGCAGTTTTGAGAACAGTGGCTTTATAATACAGCTTGATATCTGG